>VMBQ01001963.1:84089-133987 GCA_007657795.1 Dreissena rostriformis
TATATATCCTTTTTATCGTATATATATATATATATATCCTTTTTATCGTTTTCATCGAAACATTGACAAATCTACATTACAAGTAGACGTTTAGTACTGCACGAGTTTATTTTCAAATATAATGGCGAAATAAATTATCAGTATTGAAGATGACATTATGTCAAGTAATTATTGTTTATTAAACAATAAACTCGTGAATAACCTATATAAATTTATTTAATGTATAATATCATTACTTTATTTACATTCTGAATGTTTTTGATTTATTGGAATTCCTCATTGAAACAATCATAATAACCATTTAGCTTCAGGTGTCTGGTACGCGGTCTTGGCGCACTGAGAAGGCTGTCAATGACGTTCGATACATTCAGTATTGACAATTGGCAATCATTGAGTAGTTAACTGACATTTCGTACAGAGTGACAGTATACTAGAATTTGATACGCCATTATATAGCTGTCTATGCGATAAGCGAATTATTAATGTCTGGAAGATAAATGGCATAGTCTAGACGTTAAAAAGTGCTACACTTTTTTTAATCAGACAAGTACACATGTAATTCAGTTAGTTAAACTAACGTTATTGCTTTCTCGGCACACAACTGTATCTTTTATCTGGTAAACATACTATTCCGCCATGTTTATTTAGTGAAAATCCCTTTAATTGTACGGTAATCCTCAATAAAGATAAGATATGCACTTAATTACAACGGGTTATGATTTATTACAATTTCGGGATTTTAATGTATTGTTTCAAGACATTTAATAACAATTTAATCTTTGAACGTTCAATAAAATTACAATAAAATAGTTAAAATGTTGTCTTAGGCTAAAGATGTCAGAACAATCATTAATGATACGAGCATTGTATCTACGCACCTGGGCCGAACTTAAACCTGAGTTTATTTGTGCGTGTTTTTAAGTGTTTTCATTTTGTTAAATTTGCACTGATCATCCAGTTCATGATGATTTTCGATAGAATTTTATCATTATTTTTCATATAATCCACCGTTCTTCCGCGAATTCCTTTCTTCTCAATACGAAGTGCGAAACCATTAATCAGTCAAACCTTGTTCCGTGTCAGAAAACCCAATGAACAGAACATAAATGCAAAACAAGCTGAAGAACTCACCTCTCGCGCGTGGCTTTTTTTGTCTGCAGTTATCGAAGAACCATCCGTTATCAGATTATCCGCATGACCGGCGTGAAGCTACTTTCCTAAATTCACCATACATGATTGCAAAAACAAACTTTATAAAAAACCAGCAAAACACCTATGTGTTGTTATTCAAAATATTTATCTAAGACAGCTTCAACAGCATGCGATTCCTTTCCATAATTGAAATCTTTAATGGAAATTGCAATACTTTTCAGCAAATCTGACTGCTTGTTTGGTCGATTACACGTCATTAAATGAAACAAGATTAGGCATAATATTTTCGTTTTATTATAGAACGAATCATATTTTGAATTATCATAACTACATTTGGGGTATTTGATAGTAACAAAACTGTTCAAGTTATTAATTAAATGCATAAATAAGTATCATCTTTCCAATCGACACTATAAAGAACACAAACTCATTAAAGTAAGCACTTTGTATTTGGGGGAAATTGTTAAAGGGGTTATTTGAGATGTTAAAGTTACAAAATGTAAAAAAACATCATAAAACATATAGTCGGATTTCTAGTTCATTCGGGAAAATTATGGCTATAAACAGAACATTATAGTTTATTGTGACTTGAGCATATACAGCTCATCGTTATTAACATTCACATACAATAACAACACGCGTTTGAAGTAAATACAGAACATACATAATTTCGAAGAAAGATCAATTTAAATAGACAGGAAGTAAACAAGTGTTCGTTTTCATTGCGACATGGTGTTCATATTCACGAAAACAAAAACACCCTTTCTTCACTCGGTACAAGTGTAGGTGCCTGCCCCACCCACATAAATATTTACCAACATAATTATTGATATCATTTGTTGATGATTTTACCAGGACCAGTATTTACAGACGTTATTAGTAAATCCTACTCGTTTAAAAATTAAAGACAAATGTTTCATTTGGGAACAGAGTCAAACATAACTCGACTCATATTCACATTATAAGCTTTAAACGATGGACTGCGTCTTTAAAGTCTTTAAAGTTCTAACGGTACTGCATGTTTGTTATTGTATATATACGGACGAATGTAACTTGTACTGCAATAACCATAATGCTTTTTAAGTAGTAAAATAATCCATTTTATTGTGAGGTTATCCTTGATAAAGATATAAAATACCATACTTTAACATTAATGTTTAAACAAGTATTACACTACGGAGGGGGTGCAAATAATATTTCAAGCCATCCAATAACATATAATCCTCTTTTTATAGCATTTTTAACGACCTCTCAGAATTACGTTGCAATTAAAAAGTTATAGAATGTGCGTAGCAGTGATATTTTGTTTGACCCGGGAAGACCATTTACTTATCGCTTTAAGTGGAGGACTCATCAGGTATGGATCGAACAATCACGCTTCATATCGTGGATACCATGAGCCTGTCTTATATAAATCTTACTGCAATTAAATGTAACGACTGCATTTTATAATCAATAGATTCACACAATATACATTTCGCAATTAGGAAATCGTGCGAAAGTTACTTTAGTTCCTCATTCGTATAAGTGTCTTAACGAGTCGGAGATTGGGTTTATAACTCTTTTGAAGACGACAAAGTAATGACCGGCCTTGTGTTGTGCTTCCGTCAATACGCAAACAAAGTCAAGAATCTTATTCAAACTGGCAAGTACGAAAGATTGCGACATATTGCAAAAGAGCCCGATCTGTCCTGGTGTGATGTGCAATGAGTTTTATAAATCTGGGTATGTCAAAGGTTTGTGCACGAAGGAGCCAAAGTTGCAGTCAGACATATGTGTCGCGTTCTGAGAAAACTGGGCAAAATGCATGTGCGTAAAGTGTCATCCCAGATTAGCCTGTGCAGTTCGCAAAGGCTAATCCGGGACGACACTTTCCGCCTAAACTGGATTTTCGCTAAGAAGAGACATCATTTAAACGAAAAATTCCATAAAAGCGAAAATTGTCGTCCCTGATTAGCCTGTGCGAACCGCACAAGCTAGTCTGGGATGACAATTTACGCACAATCATTTTGCCCAGTTTTCTCAGAGCACGACTCATATGACCACTGTGATTCGGGGCGAATGACTCAGCGAGAAACCGCGGATTGTCGCTGCGAAAAAACGTGACGTTATCTAGATTATAAGAAAACTACAATTTCAATATACTGTACAATGTACATGGTTACTAAACTATTCATTTGGAAGTATGGCATCAGAACGTTGTAACAGACCTTTTCTGTTTCTAACATAACACAGAGCAATACTCATTAAACGTTCGCCACATTATAATACACTCTAGTCTATTGTTATGATAACGTATAACAATTCAACGCCATACTGTCAACATTGGATGTTTAATTCTCATCAAATACTGTGGATTCAATGACGGTAGAAAACAAAAAATACGTAATATGGTCGGTGAACATGTTCTCTTTATAGTGTTTATGAACATTAACATAACGTTTTCTGAAAGTATTATAATGGTATTCTTAACTTAAGATGTTTTCTCATAATGCTTTATTTGTCGTTTTGAAATCAGATAAACTTGTGTTTTCTTTTTTCATTTTTAAAAACATGATTCCCATGTTCTGTTTGCTATTTGTACACAATTTTAGGTGTTAGAAGACTCTTCCGTAATTTCGCGAGATATAGCAAACTTGACAGGAAAAGTGTAGTACAATCTGACCCGGTAGTAATTGTACATGTTGAACAGACACAACAAATGCCTCATTGTAATATCAAATAAACGACGATTTCAATTTACAAGTTGTTAAGCGAGATTTTTTTAATTAATTTTTATTTTTTTATAAACGGTAAAGTGTGTGTATACATTTACATAAACCAATTATTTTGGATGTAAGGGGAATAAATCGCGGCCGACCACCTTGATGAGAACGCTGACAGCCGAGACATTACTAAAGCCCAAATCCACCAAAAACGAAACCCAGCGCGGTGATGACGCCATGACGCCGCGTTGAGGGAGCATCGCGGAGTTTGTTTTTTTTAAGTCTTGATAAACCCCAGCGATAACATCGCGCTCTTCATGCTCACCATCGCAATACTGCGCGCTCATCCGCGGTGTTAACGCGGGATTAAACAAATGGCTTCGAGCTTAGTTGCAATAATTAAACTCCCAGCTATTGAACCTTCGAGTGGCTGGGACGTATGTACTAATAAAAGCTCAAAGCATTCATGAAGAACTAGCTTCGAGCGGTACTGTATATTTAAGCTAGTGTCGTCTTGTACCATTGCAACCTCTGCTGTCCGGTATAACGAACACCAACCAGACAAATACACACAGGACCCGGGTTCCAAATCTGCAATTATCGGACATTTCAGCTACACGTTACGCATTTTTTTTGCATTATATATCATAGTCAAACTCGATTTTCTACACATGTACTTGAAGTTAATTATCTGGCCAATTAAACAGCCGTATATGATTTCAAAAAATATTTATTGATAAAGCATAAAAGCACAGGACCATTATTATATTGCAAAGTCAACTATACCACAAACGTCGCCGTGGCGTAGTGGATATGGTATCCACATAGCGACCGGGAGGTCACGGGTTCGATCCTTACTGTGGGAGCGTTCTTTAGATCTTCCCCATAGACATCAAGTACTGGTTCTAGTCCCAGGAAACGGACTCGAGAACGCTTCAAATAAGCCTTAGCCTGAGAGCTTAAATACATAGGTATAAACAAACATAGGCATTTACTGAGAACAGCAGTGACGACACTATTTTATTAGAATACTTATTGCAATCTGCTACAAACCAAACAAATATACGCGTTTGGTTACTTGGTTATTGCGTTCATCTGTTCAACTGAAGTTTGTGATGATGAAGACAGCAATCAGTTGAAGTCAATAAATGTTATAAAGATTATGTGCTGAATATTGGGATTTTTCGCGTTTGACGGCTTACTAAATAAGTATTTGGAATGGGACAGTAATGTAGCCAATTGAATGAATCTAGGGATTAAAACAAAAGAAGTGGATCTCAGGTCACCATTGCCACTTCCCCGCAATAAAACGTCGTCCTTTACATGAACCATGCCCAAACATTGTTTAAAAACGATGTGCACCACACAATTTTTTACATGATTGCTGCAATCAACGATTATTTTACTACCAATACAAGCATTTACTATTATTCGTATGATAGTACAACCCATATTTAAGCATTTAGACATATTTGATAAATGAAGTTGACACGCAGACATGCTTTCATTAATAATTTATCATTTTCAATCGATGACGATTCGGATGTGACATCCACTTGTCTATTGTACTGGTTTGTCACAACTTGAATCATTACCTGCAGAAAATCAATGAATTGCAAATTTGCAATATATTAACTCTTTCGCACATGCTTCAAATACAGTTTATAATATAAATATAGCAAACATGATAAAGCCCCGTTGATAAGGTGGAAATAAAAATATCCACATTCAAACCACACGTTTAAAAGATCTAAGAGCTATATAAAAACTATACGTCATGGATTAAGGTCATATTTCCGAATGATGCTCATTCGTGTATTCCCTGCTTTCTAAATTACTACACACAGAACAATATTTATCTAATATCATGACGTCACAAAGTGCACACTTAACGTAATATACAAACATGTATGTCCATATTGAATTTTTCAGTCTTAATACATACTCTTCATGATGTCATAAGTTTTGCTAACTTAAGTGAAATAAATTATACATTCATAATGTAATATTTGTAAGGTAATCGACGACATTTAATCAATTTAAATACGGCTACAACATTTAGCCAGAAATTGCATGTGTAAGGTAATTGAAGACATTTAAACAATTTTAAAACGATTTCAACATTTATCCATACATCAAATGTGTAAGGTAAGTGTAGATATTTAAATAATTTTAATACGACGAAAACATTAAGCCAGAAATAACTTTCTAAACAATGATGCGCAACCGACGCTTAACGGATCGGACGTTCTTAGAAGTAAATAAGCCTCAAGTTAAATCTGTCTGATATGGTAACTTCAAATGCATAGCATGTGTAAATAAGAATGCCTTTAACATTTCCGTCTAATTAAATCCAATACGTTTTACAGATAGAGCGATAGTTGAAACGAATAGCAGATTGTGAAGTCGAAGAAATTGTGTTTAAGGGTTTTAGTGATTTGTGGTGTAAAATCGTATGGGGGAATTTTCTTATATAAAAACACCGCTATATAGTTTATGATGTAAGCATGCCAACAATAAGATATATATAACAATCCCACAAAAAATACTTTGTTCACACATACAACTTCATATTAGGTTTGTTTTATGTCAATCGAAGGTATATTGAGGTTTTTGGTGCGAGAATGTGAAAGCAGCTATTTTGATTCTGAATGTGTTATACATACATGTTTTTCGTTTTAATTGAAACCTGACCAACCTTAAATAACAAATAAACGTTGACTACTGCACGCCTTTATCTTTCAATATGCTTGCGAAATAAATGGTCAATATTGTCAATGTCATTATGTTGAGTAATGATTTAATATTTTGAAATAAACTCATGCATAACATATCCAAATTTATTAAATTTATAATAACATTGTTTTTATTTTATCTATTGGAATTTCTCATTGACACAATCATAATAACCATTTTAGGTGTCTGGTACACGGACTTCGCGCACTGCACAATAACCTTTTTGAGATTTAATATTGGCAATAATTGAGTAGTTAACGGAAATTTTTTATAGAGTGACAATATAATAGAATTTGATACGCCATTATATAGCTTCCTTTTTTGATAAGTGAATTGTTAATGTCTGGAAGATAAATGACCCAGTCAAGACGCTAAACATGCTACTTTTTGTTCTTATTAGACAAGTTATTCTGTTAATTAAACTAGCCTTAATGCTTTCGTGGCACACACCTGTATCTTTCATCTGGAAAACTTAATCTTCCTCCATGTTTATTTAATAAAAAACCGTTTTATTGCACGATAATCCTCAACAAAGATTATATATGAACTAAATTACAACATATTATGATTTATTACAATTTCGGGATTTGTAATTTTTGTTTTGTTTGAAGACATTTAATAACAATATTATCCTGAAACGTTTAATAATTACAAACAACTCTAGTTAAATTATTGTCTTAGATTAACTTTGTCAGAAAAATTATTTAGGATACGAGAATTCGGATTGTATCTACGCACCTGGCCCGAATTGTTACCTGGGTGTATTTGTGCGGGTCTTTAAGGATTTGTATTTTGTTGAAATATGTACTAATCGTCCAGTTCCCACAATAAATGCTTTGTTTGCACATACAACTTCATATTGTATGTGTTAAACATACATGTTTTCTTCGTTTTAATTAAAATGACCAACCTTAAAAAACAAATAAACGTTTACTACTACACGCATTTATTTTCCAATATGATTGCGAAATAAATGGTCAATATTAACAATGCCATTATGTTTAGTAATGATTGTATATTTAGAAATAAACTCATGCATACCATATTCACATTGATAAAATTAATAATAACATTGTTTTTTTATTTATTGGAATTCCTCATTGACAAAATCATTATAACCATTTTAGGTGTCTGGTACACGGACTTCGCGCACTACACAATAACCTTTTATAGATTTGATATTGGCAATCATTGAGTAGTTAACGGAAATTTCTTACAGAGTGACAGTATAATATAATTTGAAACGCCATACTATAGCTGCCTTTTCGATAAGTGCATTATTAATGTCTGGAAGATAAATGACTCAGTCTAGACGCTAAAAATACTACTTTTTATTCTGATAAGACAAGTTATTCAGTTAGTTAAACTAGCCTTATTGCTTTCTTGGCACACGACTGTAACTTTTATCTGGTAAACTTACTCTTCCTCCATGTTTATTTAATGAAAATCCGTTGTATTGCACGGTAATCCTCCACAAAGATTTAATATGCACTCAATAACAACATGTTATGATTTATTACAATTTCGGGATTTTCCTGGAACGTTTAATAATTTCAATAAAATAGTTAAAATTTGATCTTAGATTTACGATGTCAGAAAAATTATTTAGGATACGGGTATTCGGATTGTTTCTACGCACCTGGGCCGAACCTTTACCTGAGTGTATTTGTGCGGGTCTTTAAGTATTTGTATTTTGTTGAAATACGTACTAATCATTCAGTTCATGCGGATTTTCGATGCCATTGTATCGTGATTCTCATAAAATCCACCGTTCTTCCGTGAATTTTTATCGTCGCAATACGAAGTGCTATACCATTATTCGCTCAAACAATTTTTCGTGTCTGAAAACCCAATCAATATAATGAACAGAATAAAAAATTGCAAAAAAGAAAGAACTCACCTCTCGAGCGTGGCTTTTGTTTTTATTTCTTATATATCACCATACATTATTACATTTTTTTTAATAACACAGCAAAAAAACTATGTGTTGTAATTAAAAATATGTATCTTAGACAGATTCAACAGCATGCGATTACTAAGCCTAATTGAAAGCTTTAATGAAAACTTGCATACTTTTTGGCGAATATTACTGCTACTTTGGTCGATTACAACTCATCAAATTCAAGAAGCTTAAACATAATATTTCCTAGTGTGATAGAGCGAATACTACTTTCAATTATCACAACTACATTTGGGGCATTTCACATCAACAAAAATGGTAAGCTAGTTACTTGAATATTTCATTTAATTTCAATATGTATAAGTATCATCTTTCAAATCGACCCTGTTCATAAACTTAATTATAAAAGTGAGAACTAGTTTGTAATTGAGAAATAGTGTTAAGGGGATTTTTTTGCGATGCCAATTTTACAAAATGTAAAGAAAATCAAGCAAATATATAATCGGATTTCTTAGTTTTTCGTGGAAGGTATAGTGAGGTATCATTCTGACATATCAGAAGTATATAGTTAAATATTGTACTATCGAGTCCATTTAAAATCTACTCTGTAAAATATGCACATACTTTTTATGAAAAGTTGCACTGCTATTGTTCTTCAATCATAATAACATACGCTTATTGTCAATTCAATCTTCAAGGTAACAATTTGAATGGTAAAATGTATCGTGTATGGGTCTGGAAGTGAGCGAATACATTTTTATGTTTGGTGTCAGTTTGACATACCTTTTTGTGAATACAAATCGTGTTCTTATTTACAACATAAAGCATTTGTTCAATCGATATAGATGTAGACACACCAATCATAACACAACTACAGAGGGGGTGCCAATAAGATTTTCAGGCATGCAATAAAATATAATACTCTTTAAATAACATTTGTAACGTCCTCTCAGAATTACGTATCGATTAAAAAAGTTGTAGACTGTGCATTGTATTGATATATTGTTCACCTGGGTAGAAAATTTAGGTAACGTTTCAGATCAGAAGATGGTTCATTAGATATTATCGAACATTTACGCTTTATATCATGGATACCGTGACTTTGTCTTATAAAAGATCTTACTGCAATTTTATGTAACGACTGCATTTTATAATCAAAACGTTCACGCACAATAACATTCGCAATGATGAAATCGTCCGAATGTTCAACAATTTTATTTCCTCGTTCTTATAAGTGTCTTACTAGTCGAAGAAGGGGTTAATAACTCTTTTGAAGACGACAACAGTAATTACCGGCCGTCTGGTGTGCTTCCGGCATTACAATAAAGTCAAGAATCTTAATCTTATTAACTGACAAGTTCAAAAGAGTGCAAGATTGTAAAAGAGCTTTTTGTCTCTTGTTCTTTCGTGCACAGCGATCTGTAAATCTGGATATGTCAAAGATGTATGCACGAAGGATGCCAAAGCTGCAGTCGGACACGCGAAGAAATGGCACTCGTGTCTGGACAGAATAGCGACTAACGATAGTTCCTGGTTCTATCATTTCGATCCTTAAATGAAAGCAAAATCATTTTTTTGGAAGACGTCGCTCAAAAGGTTCACTTTCAGCGAAGCTGCTGAAGAGAGATGTTCGTCTTTTTAATGGATCGTCAGGTGAGCAGGGGCGTTGATGACGATAAACGTGCTGTTGACGTCGTTTTGACTTACATTTTGCGTCGTGTGGCAAACAGTTTATAATTTTCAATCACTGTAACCTTTTTACTCGCCTTTTTATGCCATGCTTTATTTATAATAAACTATAAAGGACCTTTAATTTAAATAAAACTACGGGCATGAACATTTCAAAAATATATTATTAGTGAATAATGAGTTGCCGATTACAATTGTTACCAATGACCTGTCCGCCATTTTCTAGACAAGCTGAATTTAGACATTCACATTTTTTCATCGAGTTTCGTTTGTTTTCCTCTTTAAAAACGTAGATTTAATATGGTTATAAGGTATCAATGGGGATTATGTAACTCGGACAATGGATAACCAGAAATATTAGTTGGAGGCTTTGCATTTATATTGTTTCCTAAGACGAAAAAGGAATTCGAGAAGTGTAAGAGATGGAGAAAGGCATGTGGTCGTCCCAACGAACAACTGAATGTCAACACTGTCAACGACAATTACACTATGTTATTATCGACTATATTAGCACATTTAAATAGTTTCTGTGATCGATCTGATCATCACATAAAAGTTTGTATTTTTTTTAAATAAATATTTTTATCAGTTAGTTGGTGATTAATAGAAGCAAGGTTTATCTGCATTATGTTAAGAGTAATACAACTCAGCATAAATAAGGTCTTGATTGCCATTATACATGTTATTAGAATGTCACACGTTAAGAACGGTATCTACACATGTGCAGACATGTGGTGTTACCAATTAACGCTTTTAATCCCACTTGGAAATCGAAAGATAAGTTAGAAGAATTGAATATATACCATTTCCAACGCGGAAATGTGCTCTTAATGAGTGCGGTGTAAACTTCAATATGTAGAATTACCGAAAGGGACATTAATTTATTTCAAAACTGGAAATGTCATATTAGCATTATTAAGCATGAATTATATCACGTGTATATGTAAAATAATAGGGACTATTGGTTCCCACTTTGCGTAAGTTAAAAATCGTGGTTTTTATGTCAGAAAAAATTGAAAACAATGTTATTTTACAAATTTAATAAAAACGTACAGATAAATGCCATCGTATAAGAGTTATTTATTACTGATATCACCAATAAGAGCGGTAACTTGGGGGAAGTCGGTACCTGCGCGAGCTTCTGATACTGTTAGCTTTATTAAGTAGCCTGACCGAAATCTCCTTCATAGAGCGCTAATTTATATCAGACAATGACCAAACTGATTTTGTTTTTCAATTATAGTGATTGATAAATGTCACATAAGCATTTTTTTATATTATTAATATCACTTTTATACTTAATAACATGGGGGATTTCGGTACCCACTCGGCGACAGAAAGCGTGTAAAACTTAACCGAAATCCCAGTTATAAAGCGCTACTCGTGTCAAATACATGTGAAAAACAAAATTCGTTAATATATTCGTTAATAGCATGGGTAAATACCAGTGTAGACGTGTTAATTAATTTCTCATACCAGCATAACACGTAGTAACATGGGATATTTCGGTAAGCGAGCAAGCTTTTTTTGCATTTGCATA
Source organism: Dreissena rostriformis (assembly GCA_007657795.1). Lineage (NCBI taxonomy): Eukaryota > Metazoa > Mollusca > Bivalvia > Myida > Dreissenidae > Dreissena > Dreissena rostriformis. Next base: position 95,812 of record VMBQ01001963.1, read on the forward strand.
ATAAATAAATGACACAAACCACTTTTCCAAGCGTTATAGGGGGTGAAAAGTCCATAAAAATCATCCGGAATATCGCGTAATCTATAGTCAATCTATAGACAAAGAAGCCACTTAGATGATAGGTTGCCTAGGTTTTCTAACCGCTTAGCCACGATATTAAGTGGGCGGAGCAATCGTCGTCCAGGCGAGATGTCAATTATGCAATGAAAAAAGGGGAATATAAATGAACACTTGTAAAATTTGGTTCAGATTCATAGACACACTTAATACATTTACCGTTGGTAATGCCACGTAACCGTAGCAAGAAAAAAAATCATTTTGACAAACAATTCAAGTTATGCACGTTTTTTATCATTAAGAACATGTATTAGCATCAATCGGTACGATGTTAGTGAAAAGTCTCATAAAACAATAAATAGATGTGGCTTTTAAGCCTCATACATACGTATTTTACTTACCGACGAAAACTGGGACTAATGTTCAATTATAGATGCCATGACTTTCTGCTGTTAAAATAATAAAAAAAAACGTTTTTCAATGTGTAATCGCGTCTCTTTATGACGTCAATCCGTCATTTGGATGTCTTGTATAAAACGTTGCAACATTTAGTTTGCGAAAACGTCTTTAAATACCTAATGACCTCGAACGTTATGAACAGAACAGAACTGTTTTGTTCTGTTCTCGAACGTTATGCAAGCGAAAGCAAAATGAAAGTCAATTAAAGTGGTGTGAAACAGTGGGAAAAATTAGCCCCGACGTAATTACTACGGTAATTAAATTAATGTAACGATCACTGGAGAGACTGTAATTTGTTTAGGTAAGTTTACTTTCACGTGAGAAAACAGTTTTAATTGAAATCAAGTATCGCATATACAAATTGAAAATGTCCCCGACGCATTTGCTTTTAAAGGGGTGTTTTTGCTTCTTTTTTGATAGAATTTATTATATATGTCTGCATTTGTTAATTTTATTTTGGCGATGTTCTTTTCTTTTAACTTAAATGGAAAGGTATTAAATTTAATTATGAAAAGTCTTTTAACAGTATTAACCTTACTTACCACTAAACAAATAGTCATTGTGTGTGTGATTTCTTAATGACCTCATTTACAAAGTGAAAAGAATACATCAGATGAATGGCATGATGAGTTTCAGTCTGGAAGCTCCAAGTACCTTAGTTTCACCTTGCACTGTGACTGAAAATTCATTGATATTTACATGAACAAGTGACTTCTCCATACATGGATCGGTTCCTTCATAGCTGTATTGGGGGTGTTTTGATAGTGTTATTGCTCATAGCCATACTATTGTTTTCACTCGATCAAATATCTGAATAACACATTTGTTTTGTTTAAATTCCATAATATGTATAAGAAATTGTTTCCTTTGTTTAAATCTAAATATAAAAATACGTTTTAAATAGTACGCCATTAAAAATCTTTAAAAATGCTGGGATAACAAGGGCTTGATCTGGACGCCTGGTGGGCTTCCTGAACATTTTGAAGAGTGTCGGGCGCTGTCTTAAGCCAGCTATTTGGTTTATACATAATATATACAGTCGAGCATCTAACCATAATACAATCCCTGCGGTGCCATTGCGATCGCGAAACCACCGCGGACCGCCGCGTCGTGTGATGCCATCGGGGCCATGCATTTAGGAAATCCGCGGCGAGTGACTTAGCGAGACACAGCGGAGTGTCTCTGCGAAAAAAGTGACGTTATCTAGATTATATGAAAAGTACATTTTCATTGTACTGTAAAGCCTTTTCTTGTTCAAACATAAAACAGAGCAATCATAATTAAACATTCGCCGAATTACAATTCAATGCCATTCTGTCAAAATTTGATAACAATAAACACATGAAAAACTTTGGACTTAAAGACGATTGAAATCTTTTTTAAGACGAAATATTGTTATATGGCCGGTGAAAATGTTTTCACAACGGTGTATATGTACATTTACATAACGTTATCTCAGACTGTTATAATGATACTATTTAATTTATGTCTATTGCTTTGGATTTTTTTATTTGTCGTTGTGGAATCAGATTTTTTTTGTTATTTTTTTTTTCATTTCGCCTAACAATTTCTATGTTCTGTTTGCATGTTGTACACATTTTAAGCGTAAGTAGATCTTTTTGTTATTTCGCGAGACACTTACAGCTTCTCAGGAAAAGAGACACATGTGTTAACATCCGTCCGAAAAATTAAGACGCGACAATTCTATATGCTCAATTTAACCGTATTTTCTTAACGTGAACACAATTTTACACGTTAGTACCTGTACATGTTAAACCGACATAACACAAGCATCATTGTAATAATCAATAAAACGACGATTAAAATTTACAAGATGTTAAAGCGTGTTCACAAAGTATTCCTCTTTCATATTTTGTATAAACGGGAAATATGTGGTGTATATTTTGTGTATACATGCAAACGAGCCAAAATTTTGGAGGTTAAGAGAACACGACACCACGATCCCACCAAAGCCCGTCGCCTTGTCCGCCGCAACAAACGCCGATGTGATGATGCAGCGGTGTTGCATCATAGTGGCGGTGTTTTTAAAGTCGTGAAAAATCCCCGCGATAACAGAGCGTTCTTGATGCTAACCGACGTTTAACCGATCGAGCGTTCTTAGTAGTAAATAAGCCCCAAGTTACAGTCTGTTTGATAGGATAACTGCAAATGTATAGCCTGCGTCAATAAGAATGCCGTAAACGTTTCCGTCTAATTTAATCCGGAATGCTTTACAGATTGAGAAATAATTTAAACGAATAACAGATTGAGAAGTTAAACAAACTCACAGACATTGTGCTTAAGGGTTTTACTGATTTATGGTGTCGAAGCGTCTAGAGTTATGTTCTAATAGGAAAACTTCGCTATATACTTTATGACCTTCACATAAGAATTGTTTTATATCAATCGAATGTTATCGACTTGTTTTTCTATAAGATGAAGGCAACTATTTTTATCCTTCATATGTGATACATACGTTTTCATTGAAACAGTATAAACACAACATTACAAGTACACGTTTACTACTGAAATAGTTTTTTTTTTCAAATATGCTTGCGAAATAAATGGTTAATATTGACAATGTTGAAAGACGCGTGCATAACATATCGATATTTAGTAAATGTCTATACAATTTAATTTATTTACCAGTGTATGTTTTTATTAATTGTAATTTCCTCATTTGCACTGCAATCATAATAACCATTTACTATGTGTCTGGGACACGGACACACTGAGGAGGCTGTCAAGGACGTTTCGTAAATTCAAAATTTGCAATCATTGACAAGTTAACTGTTATTTCTTACCGAGTGAATTAAATAAGAATTTGAAAGGCTTTTGCGATAAGCGGATTATTTATGTCAAAACGATGAATGGCTTAGTCTAGACGCTCAAAAATGCTGCAAGTAATTCAGTAAGTACGCTGAGGTTATTGCTTTTCTTGGCACACACCGTTTCAAGTGCCTGCCCTCTGGAGGCAATGTTTTTCAATTTATGAGAACCATTTTTGAACTCAGCTGTGAAATCATAAGAAGATATATTTTCAGCTCATTACATGAAGCTTTGGCCAAACGTGTCACTCCTGATGTTCACAAGACTTAACTATAGCCATATAAGCAACATTTCCACCCACCGTGCCTATTTACGTCGCATGTACGTCACATGACAAACGACGGACAGAAGCTAACCATTTGCGCATTGTGCTCAGGTGAACTTCAAAGGAGGCAGATACAAATAAGATGTTATTTAGTGGATCAATACTTTGAGTTGATAACGCCATGGAAAGGTTAGACATTACTTAAACTAGGCCTTTAGGAATGTGTTTTTATAAACATCATTGATTTCAAAATGTTTTACAAAAAATTACCATGGTAATGAGATTTTCATAGTATGCATGTAAAGGTGTACCTTTACACCTTTATGAATTCGCGATAAAAACAAATACGGTTTAGTTGTATTTGTTTACGTCATGTGGATTTCTATCAGTGAAGACAACTCATACATTATTACACGTTCCAGCTTGGAGCTAATGAACCTTGACTAAAGCATAGAATGTGAAGCAGCTAGCTTATTACATCTTTACGGGCAACAGATGATTCATTTGTGACCACTTGATATGTTACATCAGGGATGTAAATCGTTCCAATCCCCATTATTGCAATTAATAAAAACATGCTTATATACAGTTACTTCTGTGTTTTCCTCGGGTCACAAACATGTAACCTTCAAGTATGTGCCTTTTTTTGCAAACTTGTCACTTTAATAAACGTACGCAAATTCGCACCTTTAATACAATAAAATGCATCTATGAATAAGTAAGTACATTGATATCAACATTTCAAGTACATGTAAATACCATTATTTATCTTAAAGGACATATATTCATCACTCTGCACGTTTGTAGACAACCGTATCATGTCATAATCCTGTTCGAAAATATATAACCAAACACAAAACGGATGTTAACAATACTGTTGTATATTCGACTCTTTAGCATAGCGCTTTCTAATAAAGATTAGGGTAATGACAAGGATGACAATTCTGTTCCTTCAAAGTCATGAAAATGAGAAACATTTAAATGGAAATGCCTGAAATAACATTATGGACTCATTCTCAAAATTCGGAAGTATTTAGTTTAGTCATTGCAATGAAATATTATAAGTGCACTTCAAAAGCGTCGCAATGCATTTTTCATCTCTTTATAATCTTAAGTTGTTGTGAAATTACCACGTGCACAAGACTTACCACTCAGTTTCACTTCTGGAGTCCCCCTGCTTACATACATCTGACTAACTTTCGCGTCGCAATGCTCTCCCACTACAACTGGCATTGAAATATGGCAATAGTTTTGATATATTTCTAGTTTAAAAGAAACCAGATCGTTTAAAAAAAATGTATTTAAGTTGTTTTATATTTGTATTATTGTTATTATATTAAACGATACTTATATTCGCTGCGTTGCGTGTGTATCCATTCTTGTTTGGAACAATTATTGCCGCTTACGTTCACATTTCGCACACACAATTGAACATTGTGCTTACAATAAACATTAAAGAAGGATACATGTAGCTGCAACGATATATCAGAGAGAGATGACTACTAAGTGACATCAATTTGTTATTTATTTAAGGCTTGTGACCTACTGAATGTGCATGTTATTTAAAGGAGGTATCACAATATGTTAACAATTGTAATGGTGTATTTTATAATGCCTCAGTTTTGATGTTTCTTAAAAAATACACATGGTTAGGCAAATTACAAGAGCAATAGATATAACAAAAGAAATATTTCCAGGAAAGATATCTTCAAACGTAGATAGAATTTGAGAAATTAAATGTAATATAAATGTGCACGCTTCCTAAGCTAAATGTGTTATGTTACTCAAACCGCCGTTGAATTATTCAAACATAATTGACTATAACGAATTAGTAATTAATATATAATTTGAGCTAGTTTGTTGTTGCTACGAATGCCTAGACTCAGCCATCGCAATGTCATAGCAAACCTTTACGGATAATGGTGGTTAACGTGTAATAGAATCTACGTCTTTTCAAATGTAATTAAGGTTAGCTCGGCGAACCTAAATAAGTTTAACCATGTTTATTGATAAAATGTGTGTTTTCGATACATGGTACACTTTAGTATCACTATTTCTCGCAATTACCAAATCGACTTTCGACACATTTCCTTAACGTTTGCTACCTCGCAATATGAGCAGTTGTTTGCAATGGCATGCGTTTTTCGTAAATGACGATCACGTATCTCCACTTGCCCAACAATACTTATGTACCGCGTTCAATGGTTTACTGTACCTATGCCCTTGCTTATTGCAACGTTTAATTTACACCTCAATACACTTATGTAGTTAAAGTGATATTAGACGCATCTAACAGTATAAAGGTGTATATCGCAATCGTTGTTTATTTTTGGTGTTTTCACTTCATATACACTTATATTTGATAATGCAGCATCAACATACTAAAACAATATCATGAAAAGAGAAAAATAATGCATTTGAATATCAACCGTACTTTCGTTTTTGACGTAAATTTGGTAAGTTTAAAATCTGGGACTATATACACTCCCGCTGAACTACGTTACAATGAGAGGTGCGTCTGTACGACAATGCGATACGGCGTCATAACTACAACGGTTACGGCGTCTTTCCACAGTTTGTTGACGAAACGGGAGGTTGTTAAAATAAATGGTAAATAACGGTAATTTTGAATAGTCTGTGTAAGTGTATACGCCAATTTTAATTTAAATACGGATATTGTGTTCCGCTTTCTTAGCTTGCCATGTAATTTTTACAGACCTGTACATAAAACTCATCAAATAAAATAAAACGTGTAAGTTTAAACAAAGAATTTACCTGTGTTAACGCGAGTGTATGTCTATAACTGTCAAGACGCTGTAACCGTTGTAGTTATGACGCCTTATCGCGTTGTCGTACAGACGCACCTCTCATTGTAACGTAGTTCAGCGGGAGTGATATAGAGTGCCGAGTGATATAAGCGGCAGTTCCGCTCGGCTTAACTTAGAGGATTGGGTTAGTCAAGTAAAATATTGAATATAATTGGCGTCACACTGAAGTGCGGCGACTAGTATGTAATACGTTTTTTCGCTTATGGGAGGAGAAGTTATTTTACGGATCAATGTATATATTTTTGTTGTCAGAATAGCTCGCATAGTGGTGATTTTTTTGTGTAAATTAGTGTTAAAAAGTACTGCATTTGTGTCGATTACTTTGACTACAACATTTGTTGCCAATAATGCAAAGCTAATTGTTTCAATAAATAACTGATCACAGGGACTGGACACTAATAAAAGATCACAGGGACTGGGCAAATACGCGAACCGGTGAAACTTTCTGGTTTTGTATAAAAACAAAACATAATCAAAATATATTTATTTTGTGGTTTTTCTAACAATATCGCAGACTTTTGCTGTGTGAGTTTTGGTTAACGCGTATTTTCTTTAATTTTACAAGACGACAGCGATTACACGGTTTATTGCTTTATTGATAACCGTTATGGCCATTAAGGTATATGGACAATACGGACCATTTACCATACGGCCTAGTCTGGATTACCTGCCCCGTTGAATACAAAGAGTCAGGCACAGACGAAGTAATGGCGGAGGCGATGGAAATATTAAGTTTACTAGCAAATATTACAAGTTGGTTCGTTGGGAAAGTATTTATTTCCCGATCAGTAGTATAATTAAGTATTTCAATGGTATGAATCATTTTCACGAAACGATTGATTTTGTATAAGATTTTTCATTCTTCATAAGTTATATAGTTTTCGGATCAATAAATGGAAAATGTAATTTCGCATAATATTCATAAAATGGATGAATAGTTCCGTCAAAATCCTTATTTTTGCCAATGATATGTACATGTTTGGCTTACATAATAAAATTTATTCTGTTAAAAAATCGATAATGTATTTGTAATTTGTACATCCATTTTGATTATTTTATCAATGCTCATTAATAACAAACAAATATATAATAAATTTTACAAGCCACTGCTAATCCTACTAGAACTATTTTCTGTCCTATTGTTCTTGCAATTATTGCTATGATGGCTGAGAGAGCTGAGTTAAAAAGCTGAGTTAGAATAATTATAATTGTAAATAATTAGTCATTTTTTTTTAAATTTTAAATTCAACTGCTAAGCACTTTACAAAGTCATAGTACACAAGAGAAAGAGAATGACATGTGCCAGACTATAACCTGTGATCACCATTATTCTAGCATGACTACCGACTGAGCTTAAATCAATTTGTATGTAATTTTCCTTGGTGGGAAGATAATCCTGTGTAACCAAGGTGTAATTATTTAGACTAGCCCTGACACTACACTAAAACAGTTTTGATCTGCGGATGCAAACAAACTGACCTCAGTACTGACCTTAGCTTATAAAATTTGATTTTGTGCTTTAAGTTCTTTTTTGTGCTCTCAGCTCAAACATAACACATATAATCCTAATTTCATTTCATTCGTTCAACTTACCAGTCATTCTTTGTTTACAAATAGGAAATTACTTCCGGGTTTCGGTCAGACTCGCTCAAACGCTTGCGAATTTACGACATATACATACGGTAGCAAGCGTCTGCTTGATCAAGATCGGCGTGAATACACATGCGCCAATCAGTTTTACTTTAAGCGTGAAAACGGTCGGACGTGTTTTTAGTCTTACAGTTAAAAACGTGACAATATTTGGATATATTGCTTGAAGTGAATAAGTGGTTTATAGTATTTAACCATGACGAAAGCGTCGCTCTATGTGGTGGACGATTCTAACTCACAGGAACATGGCAATTTCACGCCTAAATCTACTTCGTCAATTTCGAAACCACTTGTTTCATCGAAACCGAATGTTCGTGATTTGGACAAGAGACTTTCGGATATGGAAGAAAAGTTTGATTCCAATATTGACAAAATTCTTTAGTCACTAGAAACGGTTAAAAATGCACATTTATCGGGGGGTTCGGCCTCGCTGAATAGTACTAATAAACAATCAACAGTGGGTTCAGCCCAGATGAGAGCTGTTCCAGGGGAAACCGATTCGGTGAGTAGACCCCGTCAATTGATAAGTCTGAATAATGGTGTTGACAATGACAGTGTTTCTGATGACATTTTGTCCCTTCATCCACGGGCGCAAGTAAGACGAGATTTGCTCGGTCTTTGTGAGGAAGGCGCCTCAGTTCATTCTGATATTTCAGTTGGTTCTATTGACAGTGGTCAGTTTTGACAGTATACAAACCCTGAAACACGTAACATGCTGTCAGAATTGTTTGGCTCTGAGCACTCAAAAAAGGAGGGGGGGGGGAGGCAGGTTTAGTATTAGACGAGTACCAGATTTCCATACTGTCACATTCATGGAGAATTGACACTCCTGACAGAATGTCTGCTTACAAGGACGAGTATAGGGTGTGTTTTCCTGTACATGAGCAGAGCAAGTCAATGTCAGATGTCCCCAGTTTGGACGATTTGTGAGAACATATGTTGCAGAAACGTCATGGCAATACAATGACACAAAACTGGGGCAAGAGTAGGAAATTGTGCACTCAGCCTTTGAAGTCTATTGAGAACCTCAGTAATCAAGGTCAGTTGGCGTCTCGTTTAAACATTGTTGCAACATGCTACATGAAACAGGTATTGGGAAATTTATTGTCAATTTTAAAATCTGAGGAAACAAACATGGATAAAGCTGTTCAAACTGTACGTGATTTGTTTACATTCTAAGCTTAAGAGCAGGAAAGAACAGAAACATCAGTTGAATGATCTCATGCCAGAGTTCTTTGATAAACCTAAGAGAAAATGTGTCTCAAATGCATATGATTCAGCTAGGTCCGCCTACAAGAAGCCAAGACTTCAGTTCAATCAGTCAGGGCGATCTAGGCCAAGCTATCAGCCGTCATACTTTGCAAATAAAGACAATAGGCACCAAAGGAGACGGACGTTTCTGTAACTCCATCATTTCGGATCCCCAAAAAGCAATGACAGGGTAAACCACGGTTTGTCTCTAAATCATCAGATACCGGTAGGAGGTCGCCTCAAATATTTTCTACCAAAATAGAAAGAAATAACCACCGACAAATGGATGTTAGACATAATAAGAAAGGGATATTCTCTGGAGTTTAGAGAAATTCCCACATTTTCAGGAACAAAACGGACAGTGGTTCCTCCAAAATATGTACATATTATTACAAAAGAAATTACATGTCTTTTAGAAAAAGATGCTATAGAATTGGTACCTGTTTACCAACAAAATCAAGGTTTTTACAGTACCTTTTTCTTAGTTCCAAAAAAGGATGGAACTATGAGACCAGTAATAAATTTGAGGTCACTCAACGGGTATCCGATAAAGAAACACTTCAAAATTGACACATAAGCAAAGGTTATAAACATGGTAAAGCCAAAAGATTGGGCAATTTCAATAGATTTAAGCGATGCATATCTTCATGTAATAATAATCCCAAAACACAGAAAGTTTCTAAGATTTGCTTTTCAAGGCCGTTGTCACCAGTGGAACGTTATGTGTTTCGGACCGTCAGTAGCACCCAGGGTGTTTACCAAAATAGTAGCAACAGTAGCAGCCTATTTGAGAATCTTAAATGTTCGTTTGGCGGTGTATCTGGACGATTGGATGGCATAAAAACAGTCCAGAAAAATGTTGTTGGCAAACAGGGACACATGTCTGAATCTTCTTATATCACAAAGTTGTATTGTCAACCAAGAAAAGTCCAATTTGCAACCTCAACAAGAGATTGTGTACATAGGGGCCTTTTCAATTTTATTCAGGGTCGTATATTTCCAACACAAGAAAGGATATCAAAGATTCAGTTAGCCATAAATCAAATGTCAACAGGTCATGTCAACGCAAGAGATTTTCTTCGTCTTCTTGGGCTAATGGCATCTTGCATAGAGTTGATTCCCAAGGCTCGTCTCTACATGATACCCATTCAGTTACACCTACTAAGTTTTTGGAAACCGTCTCGGTATTTATTGAACATGAACATTCCATTAACTCGACATCTAAAATCACATCTTGTTTGTAGCAAAATCCAGTCAACATTTTAAAGGGTCGATTGTTAGTTCAGCCCCCTTCGAGATAACAATAACCACAGATGCATCAAAGACAATGTATGGAGGACACATGAACAATTCTTGTATTAAAGGTTCATGGTCCCCAGAACAGAGGAATTGGCACATAAATTCTTTAGAAATGGAAGCAGTTATCTTGACATTCACACATTTTCCCAATCAAATTCAAAACAAAACTGTGTTGATCAAATCAGACAATACAACAGTGGTACAGTACATTAACAAACAAGGGGATACCAGGTCCAGTCAGTTGTGCATTCAAGTTTGGAGACTTTGGAATTTAGCAATAGAGAACAATGTTGTGCTGAGAGCAGTGCACATTGCGGTGAATAACAATTGTTTAGCAGATCAGTTGAGTCGAGTCAGGATTCACCCAACAGAGTGGTCTATGAATCATATAATTGTGAACAAATTTTTTCAAATTTGGAGTTTTCCTCTAATGGACCTATTTGCCTCGGAACACAACAAACAAACTCAAATATTTTGTTCATGGTTACCAACAAATCAAGCATATGCAATAGATGCGCTAAGCATTTCGTGGGAGGGGATGTTTGCCTATGCATACCCCCCAGTATGTCTAATTCCGAGAATTCTGAGACATATGTTGCAATTCCATTGTCAGATAATTCTCATAGCACCACAGTGGCAGAGGAGACATTGGTACACATACATTTTGAATTTACTGGTAGCACCTCCAAGAAAGCTTCCAAAGATTCCAAATCTACTGGTACAACCAAAAACAAACATAAACCATTTAAATGTGGAAATGTTAAATTTGACAGCATGGATGCTGTCGACAAGCAGTACAGAAAGATTGGTTTTTCTAAAAACACTAGAACCCTTCTCACAGCTGCATGGAGAAAGGGTACACAAAAGGACTATTCCAGTAAATTCAGAATGTACAATAGCTGGTGTAGTTCGCGGAAAATTAATACCTATTCTGCCTCTTTAGTAGAAATTGCTCAGTTTCTGACTGATTTGTATGAAAAAGGTTTGCGATATAGAACCATAACTGGCTACAGGTCAATGTTTTCAGCAGTTCTTCCTCCTTTAGATAAATTTAAAGTAGGACAACATCCTCATATTATCCAGTTGTTAAAGGGGATATTTAATTCTCGACCTCCAGTGGTTAGACTGGTCCCTGAATGGGATTTGATTAAGGTTTAATACACATTGCAGAACAAACCTTTTGAACCAATTGCATCAATACCACTTAAGTTTCTTACTTTTAAGACAGTGTTTTTGATTGCAATTACATCTTTCAGGAGGTGCAGTGATCTACAGTCGCTCAGAATATTCAAAGTTATTTAAATATTCAAAGTAAATGTATTACTTTTATTTGTCATGGTTTAGCCAAGCAGGATAGACCGTCACATTATGGAGCCACAGTGTTTATTCCTTCATTTAGTGACAATAAAAAACTTGACCCAAAATGGTGTGTTAACTATTATTTGAAAGCAACTAAACAGTTTAAGAAAACTGTTTCAGGTGAGGATGAAAGCATATTTTTTTTTATCCTTGAACGAACCTCATAAACCANCATAAGATGTTTACGGCACACCACTGAATGGTCTGGATGAGAAGCATTAGATGTTTACGGCACACCACTGAATGGTCGTGATGAAAAGCATATGATGTTTACGGCACACCACTGAATGGTCTGGATGAGAAGCATTAGATGTTTACGGCACTGAATGGAACAAATAGCTAATCAGGTGATCGAGGAGAAGTTTGTTTGAAGATGTTCGACATTACACAGAATGTTCACAAGTTCTTAGCTGGCGGTCAGAGAGAAATAACTGGTGAGGAGTTGGACATACGACTGAATGGACAGCAGTACACATAAAGTAAAACTTAAGGTGCACCAGTATGAGGGAAATGTGGTCCTTCATTTCTATAAGGAGCCATTTGCAGTAATACAAACATTTTTCTATAACACAATAAGACGTTACACTACCGCAGATAGCCTTAGAATATTGAAAATTGGACAACGCTGATGAAAGGAACGGATATACGATCTATTGCCCTAACAGTACACATGAAACTGTTGTTCTAGTAAAATACAACTTAACTGAAACTTCCGCTACATCAGCAGGATTGAAATCGTATTATACAATCCATCAACGGCAGTAGAGGTGTAAGACATTACACTGACGAGACACCAAGGCTTGTAAGAGGATAAAGGGTAAGTCACGGGATAAGTCTTACATTAAATGGCATGGCTACAAGGGTCAGCAGGCGATCACTAGCAATAAACAGCACATGACTCGCACATTGTACGAAATGAACGTCAAGGTTCAGCAGGCGACCACAGGTAAATAAAAGTTTAGGTGTCGGACAGTTCTCGAAATGTGTACAAAGACTCATCAGGAAATCATGGGTAAGTAGCAGTGGAGGTGTCATAAATACCACAAAATGTACGCCAAGGCGATCAAAGGTAAGTAACCAAGGGTGTGTCGGACATTTATCGGAATGGACTCCAAGGTTCATCAGTCAATCACGGGTAAGTAACAGTAGAAGTGTCAGATATTAAACAGAATGGACGCCAAAGCTAATCAAGCGATCAAGAATAGGTTACGGTGGATGTGACGGGGAATGGGCAACAAGGCTTATCAGGTGAACAAGAGTAGGTAACCGTGGATGTGTAGGACATTACTCGGAATGGACGCCAAAGCTCATAGTAGGAGATCAAAGAAAAATAACAATAGAGGTGTCCGACATTAAACAAAATGAACGCTCATGTTCATGAGGCGTTCAGGTGTTAGTTATAGGTTTGAACATTAAACGCAATGGACTCCAAAGCTCATCAGGCGATCAATGGAAAGTAACAGTATGATGTCCGGCATTTTCTCGGAAGTTACTTCAAAGCTCAACAGCTGAGGTGTTTGGAAAACAAATGAGCCACATTTGCAACACTAACTTTTCTTCTACAAGTGTTATATTACTAATTATTCTCCATAAACTTTAACACTATAACTACAACTTTAACTCATATTAAAAGTATGCAGGGCACATATCACTGTGTTTAAAATTTGCTTGTTATTTTAATGCTTATGTACATAAAATGTCTTATGTATGGATACATGTTCACATTATGTTATTTTTCGCAGGAATTGTATTAATTCCTCTGTTCAAATGCAACATTCCCATCATCCTTCTTTAATATAGCTCATAATAACAAATATCCATCATCCAACTTTAAAATAGCCCATAATATTAAATTATCATATTTAAATACCATATTCTCATCATCCTACTTTAGCAAATGGCTCAAAAATATGTAGTGTCCGTCAACTTACTTTAAAATAGCTCATACGTAGTAATTTTCTTATTCAAACACCACATTCCTATAACCCTACTTTAAAATTGCCCATTCTAATTAAATGCCTTAAAATATTTTAATTATCTTAACAATGTGAAATCCCATAATCTCTGTTCATTAAACACTAATACCATCAGTTTTGTCAATAGATAGTTTGATATCACACGCCTCACCGTTTACTGGTTATATCATCTTTACGTTATGTTTATATTGTAATAATAGGCATATTGCCTTTTTTCCTAAAAAAAAATATTTATATATATCGGTCTATACATGTATCCGTTTGCCTTACCCAAAATATTCAATATATAATATTAACGTATCCAATGCGTCCATTACGTAAAATAATAGAACTTTATTTGTGACCAATGGTCGTATCAGATCGTAAGTAATTATTCAAAAAAAATATTCGCAACTGTCCCTATATTCCACAAAGAAGTAATGTATTCTCTGTAAATAATTTAAAAAATAAAATACTGATACACTGAGTTCTAAGTGTAAAGTCATTTATAATTTAATTAATTTCGTTGCAGTTTGAATATGAACAAGAATCCAAGGAAACAAGCAACATTATGGATATCCTGGGGTATGGGCCTGACATCAGACAGAAACGCAGAGACCTCTATAAGGAGGGCGATAGGCTGAGGAATGTAGTAAGCAATGCTCTGATAATGCTTATTAATGCTGAGGATGCGCCAATCAACAATGATCAGGATGTGAATATAACGTCAGGAAGTAAGGGGGAGGGGTTGGCATGTATATACGAGAGCGATACAGATTATATAAACGCTCTGCTAAAAACAGTGTGTCTGGAAGACGGCGTTAACGAAAACACAATTCCATGTCACATCACTGTATTCAAGATGAATACGCAGGGCTGCAAAGCAGGATATTGTAGACCACTACTTGTGAGACTCGGTCCCTCGTGTCATCCTGTTATTCCTGATTCTCTATGTTATGATGGATATGGACGTATTCTATTGAGCAGCACATATTTTGTTGAGCATTTCAGAAATTTCGAGCCTAGTTTACCAACTACTGTCAAACATGCACGTGCGGGTCCATCCCTTCCATGGTCTTCCGGTCCTTCACGAAATGATTCAGTTGGAGCCATTCACTGTAACTGTCCAATCATATTACAAAAATGGGCTTCACGGGCGCGTCACTGGCCACCACCAGATATTGTTGAGAAAGTTATTGCGATGAGAGCGTTTGTTGTGCCTATAGGGTTTAAAGGCAGTGAATACAACCATGTGGAATGGAGGATATGCTTTAATACTGCTGAGACGATGCTTGTAAATAATCTTAATGACATTCAGATCAAAGTATATGTTATATTGAAGATGATCGTGACTGATGTATTAAAGCCTCAGACGAAAGAGATTACATCATATGTATTGAAAAACATTGTATTATGGCTGGTAGAAAACAACCCACAGACGTTGTTCCATTTAGGAAGTTTGTTTCATTGGCTTCACAGTGGACTTGATATGCTACGGACCGCTATATCTACAAGACAGCTGTCGTACTATATGATTCCAGAAAGGAATCTTATGGAAGAAAGGGGACTTGATGTTGAGAAGCAGCGTGTGTTGGTAAGTTCTATAACGGACATGATGAGAGAAGGGCCAAGGATACTGCTGAGATTGAATAAGATACGTCAGGCCGTTATATGCCATCCAGAACCACTGCTGTGGTACAGTAAGATGAGGACTGAGTTAGAGATGGTTTTCTTGGAGTACTTCAACAGACATCTTCAATGCATAGACATAAACTTCATGGTTGATTACACTGATACTATCCTACAAGAACACGAAAAACGTTTAAGTGAAATCTTACTAGAGGTCTGGGGGCGTATGCTTCTGGAAGGAAGTTCAGTAAATGATGTGAGTAAGGTAGATGTGATGATGCTTAGCTGAGTACGTTTATTATCACAACTTTACGATGAAAGCAGTGTTTTTAAAGTAAATAATGTGTTGGCTTAAATTCAACCGATTGCAAAAATGAGCGAGAGCATATGTTGTTTGTTTTCATAATCAGTGTAATGAATTAATGAAACACATTCCTTGGTCAACCGACAGTCATTTGACGCAAGCTATAACACCAACCATGGAAAAATGAAATGATAATTTGGATGCAGTTAATCCGTAATGAATGACATTGATGCTGCACACTTATGGAAACATATATCATTATTTACATTAAATACCCATTAGGAAAATACCTAACCATGTAACTGCGTTTGTTAAAACATAAAAATAGACGATATTTGATGCATTCGGTGGAATATCGATTTCATTTCACGAGTATTTTTTGTTCTATGATCACGAGTGAATTAAAATCGGTATTGCACCGAATCCAACACATTTTCTTTTTATTTCATGCTTTTTCGTCGTTTATTTACCATGTAAAAGAGTTGAACTGGAAAATTTCGCATGAATAACGACGTCATTTCGTAAAAAAATGACGTCATTTTACAGTAAAACAATGAAAAATATCGATATTGTTCACTGTTATTTTTCACTATTTGAAACAGTGAAATATCTATTTGATTTCACTGATATTTCTCCATAAGCCACCGGAAGGCATATAATACATGGTGGTTATTGATTCACTCTATGTTACATAACGAAATATGGTGTCTTTGTCACTGTAGAACATGGATTCTTGTTGGAAATTGTTGCATGGTATAATACGTCTTTAAAACATTGACAAACCTGTCGTTGTGTGAAGAACTAGCAGAATAATTAGTTTAAAAAGAAGATAGAAATCTTTGTAGGTTTGTATATATGCAAGTATTGGTAGCAGAAGTTCAAGTGACTCCAATGGAAACTGTCGCTCTCCGTTTAATTTAAAACATTTGCTAAGACATATTTTAATGGATTTGTTTGCATTTTTAGATTGAGGGCATCTATGGTATACAGTATATGTGTTCGGTGTTCCAATACAATAGTGGTATCGCTTATCCTGTCTTATTAAGCTTATGAACTAATTCCGCCACGTAGTTTTACTGTTTTGAATCAAATCCCTCTATGTGGCATTCTGTTTTTGTTTAACCGTAGGTAGGTATATGATAGAGAGCTACGTTTTGAACCAGTCATATATGTGTTGCACGCTTGGCATTTACTGAGGGATTATACACATGTATATACTTTTGTTTAGTGAAATGTATAGAGATTATTCTCCCAGCCAGTCATAATCTTTGTGAAAAACACTGTTCTGGGAGAAATAGACTCTTCTCTCAGATTTGAAAAAAATAAGCTACTTTATGCTGATATAGTCAGTTCGCGATGCTTTCTTAAAAAGGTGACAACTCTGACAAATATAGGATTTTATGATTAATAAATACATACTCAATTGTTTCAGCATCAAGACACTTTGACTTTATTTTCCAATTGTGTTGTGATTGGATAAGTTAATGTTAACGTTTTATTTACCAGATTGGTTTCTCCAGAAGTTGGTTATTATATATCAAAAATTGTATTCATTCAACGTTAATTATTCGCTCACTGGAGTTATCCCACGCTCTATCAATGTTGTTTTTTAAGTTAATTGTTATATGTTTAAATAATTGATTAAATTTTGACATTTTTTTCTTGGTTAATATTTTGCAAATCTACTCAGTTTTATTTAATATTAGAGGCATTCAATTAAGTGACTGTTTTTGCCATCATTAACCTGGTCTCTATCTGTTTCATTCCAAATTCCATTATCGTAGCGTAATTTCTATACAGAATGGTGTACTTCAGACATGGCTGGTTTTGGTTCAACATAACTGTGATTTATTCCATAATTTCAATTTGCCTTCTTGTGTTTAGAGCAGTGGAGAAATTGTACTTGTATTTCATGCTGAGACATTTTTTAGAATAAATGTTGTTTGCGTTGGTCTTGATTTTGTTTATATTCTGAGTTATTGCGTAATACAAGGCGTGTTAAACAGGGCGCCTTTTGCTTTAAATGTGTTATCCTGACCAGGCGTTATTTCCGTATCGCACAACTGTCCACTTAGAGTACGCAATCTGTAACCGTCCCGTAACCTGTTCATTAACGTGAGCGAATAAGACTGCACGCCACACTACCAATTGTCAATCCTTTTTGTTTGACCAATTTCGTCATGAAATGACTCTTTGTTCTGCCACTTAGAAATGCTGTGAATACATATATTATTCATAGTATGATATTCTTTGTCGTAATGCATTCATTTAATAATAAATATGTCTTAAAACTAGAGACACAAATTGCAAAAAGCATTGTTGAGTTTTGAACTTTCTGAAGATTATTATATTGGCGATAACGATGGCAAGGACGATTTGAATGATGATGATGATGATGATGATGATGATGATGATGATGATTATGATGATGATGATGATGATGATGATGATGATGATGATGATGATGATGATGATGACGATGATGACGATGATGACGATGATGACGACGTTGACGATGATGGTGATGATGATGATGATGATGATGATGATGATGATGATGATGATGATGATGATGATGATGATGATGATGATGATGATGATGATGATGATGANATTATATAAAATGATAATTAAAAATATCAAATTAAATATGTGTTAAGTGTATGAAGATCATGTGGGTTAAGTTGAAATGCATTATTATTTTCAATAAAAATTTTTTTCGTAAATAATTAATATCAAATAGTACATCAACTTCTCATTATTTTAAAATAAACATCAAACTAGTCATATAAACAAAATATTTTCATCAATAATATCGTTTGTTGAAATGTTTAACGGAACCTCCAATTTAATTGCTACAATGTTCCGGGCCCCGGGGGCCAATATTAGTCAAAATACGTACCGTGCGTCCTGACGTATCTTAGGATTTCACTTAGTGAATATTTAAATTTCGTAACAAATGTAATTTTCCGCTTGTAGTGGTATGAAATGTGTAAGAACGTGGTGATTATATGACATTACCTTAATAACATACGGATATGTGTGTATAAATATTTAGTAAATTTACAATTGATAAGTTAAATCTGTTAAAAATTCAATGTGAACAAGTGGATTTATATTTAATTTAAGTACATGCTGAATGCGTTTAATGAATCTCCAGTGTCGAATGAAAAAAACTTTTAAAAATTAAAAACAGTGTTTTTATTTAACAGCCAGCGTATTCGAGATATCTAGATATCTTTATTCATAGGAAAAATTGAGATAGTTTTGCAGATTCACGGCAATACGGAATATAAAAAACGTTATATGATATGAAGACATGAAGAAATAATAAAAGGGAACTAGATGACAATATACATCGTAAATCTGTGTAAAGTAATCATAAAGTAAACTTACCAAAATCTTAAAACAACGCGCAATACGATATCAGACATGCTTCTTTGTTTGGTATGTGTGTGTATGGCTGTCGGTCTTTCAAATGCACGAGCGTTCGCAAGTCACGGGGTACGGATATCCAGGGATGCCAGTAAATGGAATATGGACACAGGTAAACTAGTTAGCAAATTATACAATTTGTCGTAAACTGGTCAATAAACGGAAGCGTTTATTTAAATACTGAAATTTCTTATTTTTCTGCATTTATAATGGTTATCATGATAAAGATGATGATTTTATATCGCGGAATGGAATTCTGCACAAATGTATCGCAATACGACAGTCCATAGTGTCGTTTTTCATTTGTACTGTATGCTAGATAGCGCGTATTCTAGATATGAAGGCGTGCTGTAATATGTCATAATCATAGATCGTTAACAACTGCATGCAATAGAAAATGAGTCTCACTCTCGGGAAAAAAAACGGTGCAGACTTCACAGAATAATCTGGGACGACCATTTACGCACATGCATTAAACTCCGTTTTCCCAGATCGAGGCTCATATAGTTACAATGTATGTACATTGACACAAGAGTCTCAGGCTGCAGTTTACAAGTTTGACAAAGTATCAAAGTAATGTCAACATTATGAGACGGATATTTCTAGCTTTAAATAGTGTGTAACATTTAAAATATATCAATATATTGCGATATTGATTTTGCTGCTTGCTTATATGTGGCGTATTCTGAGAAAACTGGGCAAAATGCATGTGCGAAAATTGTCATACCAGATTAGCCTGTACAGTCCGCACAGGCTAATCAGGGACGACAATTTCCGCTTTTATGGAATTTTTCGTTTAAATGATGTCTCGTCTTAGCGAAAATCCAGTTAAGGCGGAAAGTGTCGTCCCGGATTTTGCGGACTGCACAGGCTAATCTGGGACGACACTTTACGCACATGCATTATGCCCAGTTTTCTCAGAACACGACACATATATTCTGTTGATATTCAGAGCCATCGAAAAACTCAGACATGGGGAAAATATCGTTCTTCCAGTCAGGGGAGACAACCAGTAAGGACAGTGGCCTGCATGCATTCTCGGTAAGTTGAGTTACACAATATTTCTTATATACATGTACATATATATGAGCCGCGCTCTGGGAAAACGGGGCTTAATGCTTGTGCGTAAAGTGTATTTCCAGATTAGCATGTGCGGTCCACACAGGCAAATCAGGGACAACACTTCCCGCTTTTATGGTATTTTTCGTTAAGCAAGTATCTTATTAGCGAAAATCTCCCCCAAATAGTAGACCAAAGTTTCAAACACGATTACATGATATCTTAAATGATATTCGCGGATGTTTCTATAGACAAAGACCAACACTTATCGTTGTTCAACTTATCTATCAACCACAAGCATTGATACTTAAAACAGCACAGTTAAATCAAGTTCCAATTTCAAGACATAAACACTTATATAACGATCGATTCGAAACACTTTCGTTTATGTGGGGTTGATTAACCTACTTAATTGTAAAATAAACATTTCTGTTTTGTCTGTTTGAACCTTTGCTTCACTTGCATCAGAAATACTTGCCCTAGTTTATAAGTGGATAATGAGCCTCGATCTGGGAAAACTAGGCTTTATGCATGTGCGTAAAGTGTCGTCCCAGATTAGCCTGTGCAGTTCGCACAGAATAATCAGGGACGACATTTTTTGATGTACGGAAGTGTGCGTTTAAACTCTTCTAAACAAATCCAGTTAAGTCGGAAAGTGTGATCACTGATTAGCCTATGCGGACTGCACAGGCTAATACGGGACGACACTTGACGCACATGCATTAAGCCCAGTTTTTTAAGAACGAGGCTCAAATGAACTATTTGCCTTTTTTCAGCACATTATGCCGGACCAGTCTCGCATCTCCAAGACGGCACAACTCGTGCAGCAGAATAACAGAGGAGTGCTGAATGCAGTCGCGGAAGAAAATAGGGATAAAGGTGTGTATATGCTGCTTTGTTTGTTCGTTTGTGTGCTTGTTTTTGATTTTTCGCCGCTTTAAACAGTAGTTCACAAATATCACGGCGGTCATTTAATATAGTCGCAGTTTTCATGAGTGAGCTAGTTTTACTTTTTACATATATACTTAGCAGTAACTGCCAGTAACAGACAATGGCCCACTTGAATCAGATGTAAGGAGAGACGGATTTCATGACCAAACCCCACATAAATTATGTATAGGCTTCACCAAATGATTTATGTTAATTATACAAATACTTACCTGTGTGTCAGGTACCGTTTCGAACCTCAGATAAACAAGTGTTCGCCATTGTTCCGAGAAAACATGCTTTCCGTTCACGTACATAACCAAATTATTTTGTTCGAGTTGCCATACAATGTATAATATTATGTATTAAGCTGCCGATCCTAACAGCGATTGAACGCTTCTATTTCAGCACCTCCAAAGGTGATGCCATTTCAAAAGAGCTTCTTCACGCCGGAAAAACTACCTGATGGCCCCAAAAGTGTCTCCAGTTTTGTTTCAAGATTCAAACCAACCAATGAAAACGAATTTGCTATACCGGTATCAAGCAATTTCATTGGCCAGAACCCATTTAGTGGTGTTCAAACGGAGATTGAAACTTTAGATGGTATGACAAATCCTGTCAACGACAACCCGTTTACAATGTTGGACATTGGAAACACTAATCATAACGACGCATTGAATTCTCTACCAACCGCAGTTACAGAAGATCAATATCCTCAAACTATCAACACTGCAATGGATTTTAACTACCTTGGTTCGCGGATTAGTGCTACTTCGGCAAGTGATACGATTGATAATAACTTAAACGCTCCAATAAATACGTTGTATGCATTTGGAAGTGTTGGGAGTAATAACTTGAAATCTTCTGAACCAAGAGAGGATGTTTCCGGGACTAGCGGTTTCAAATCTCTGTATGCATTTGGAAACATCCAAACTACTAATACTGATGCAGCAATAATCAGTGACAAGACATTGAGCGACACTAACTTAGATTACCTAGCGACCAGATTGACGGGTGTCCAGCCATCCGTAACAAATACTGACAACAACAATTTATATGATTTTGGAATAAAAAGTACCGTCAGTGAAACTAGCAACACCAACCGTATCAACAAGAGCTCGATTGGAAATGGTTCCAAAACCGCTGACATAAAGAGTGAAAACCAGAACATGGGAACATTAGAAGGCTTCAATTTCTCTGACCTCGGTATTTCTACAGCTAATGTCGATTTTCCAACGGACCAGAATCCAACAGCAAATCCATCAGTAAGTACAAGTGTGACGAATAAGCCAAAAATGCACGACCATAGAAAAGGTCCAAACAACTTACGGCGTGCACCTGTCATGACAGTTAACAGTGAATTTACCCCGAAGAAAAATAAGACAGAAGCAAACAACACTGACAATACTGCAAATGCTAACAGTCGAAAGCCCATGATGGTCGTGGCAAAGCCTTTTGAAGACATTTCGAAGGGGCCGTTTTTGAAGGTACGCACTCCGTTTGTGGATATGAGTAACAAGCAAACGGAAGATAACAAAGACAATGTTGGTGCTGTAACAAATAACGAAGAGACTACAACACTCGAGTCGGTGAATGTGTCACCCGCTCCAATGGACAAACCGAAAACTTTGAAAGAGTCCGTCCCATTGGAAGATAACAGAGACGTTGGAATAGTCGTATCTGGCACACAGGTGCCACAGACTGTCGACAACACTCTCAGTGCGCCTGGCAGCATTCCGGACAACGTCAATCTTAAAGTCGATTTGGTCTATCCTTCAGCCCCATACCCTACCAACGGACAGGTGGTTACAGATCCGTTTGGAAATGTAGTGTCACAAAACAACGTAAAAGCCCCTGTAACAAAGCCTCCCTTGTTGGGAAATAATAAAGGTCGCTTTGTTGAAAAGAGCATCAAAACTAACCCCGCACCAATAAACAACAATAACGTTCTCGCTGCGAATAATGGTAATACGGAAAACATGGGCAAAATCAAGCTGGAAGCCACACGAACTTCGAGCAATGCCGTAAAGGTTGATAACGACTTAAGAGATGCTGTTAAAGCTGATATACCACACCGACATGCTGTGAGCTCCGATCCAAATTCACTGCTTGGCAAAGGCACGGGTGATCGTTTTATAACTGAACCTGATGTTCAGATTTTGTCGCCAGGCGGAATAACCCGTGGAAACAGTGTTTCCGGTATACAGGCAAAAGGCCAAAGGACGAGTGGGCAATCTAGACCCAATTTAAATCCAGAAATAAACATGGACAATAAAGCGATCAATATCGGTGACATTAAAACTGACGGCGAGCTTAATTCCGTTCGTTCTAATGATCCTATTGAACAAATAGACAATACACCTCCAGGAAATAATCCACTAGGCAACCCAATTAACAATGGGGCTAGAGTAAATAACAACAATGACAAGGTGAATTTTGGATTCGTTTCAAACAATCTCCCTAACCAAAATGCAATTGATGGTTCAAACAATTTCGACAACTCGGAGGATGGATTTTTAAGTGGACCAAACGACGATGCACGGATTTCAAATGCGGTCAGCAGTGATTTCCAAGGCAATTCATCACCGACCAACAATTTGCAAGGCCAAGTTATCAACAGTATCCAGAACAATGGAGGCTCTGTAAACAATGGCATGCAAGGAAACTTTCAGAATGGACAGGTCAATCAAATCAACACAAACACGCTTCCTGCAAATGCCGGAAAAGTTAATAACTGGAATAACCTGAATCAAAATCAAGGAATAAACAATAATGTAATAAAATCAGTGCCTACTCAACAGAATAATGAAGGAATTATATCCGGTGTGAATGGCAATTCCGGTCAGATTGCGTCTGTGCAGAACAATCAAGTGCAAGACAACAGGATGGCAAATATGAATCAACAACAAGGATTTGTTTCAAGAGACACAGCATCGTTGCCACAAAATAATGTACCTGGAAATGCCTGGAACGGTCAAGGTCAGCCCATTAACAAAAACCCAACGAATGCTTTACAGAATAATCAAATAAATGTGATAGCAACCCAAGGGGTAAACAATGGTATGATGACGTCGCAGAACACTCAAAACAATCAAAACAGCATACAGACTGTTAATGGCTTTACTAATAATCAAGGGAATGTGCCAAGCATACTTAACAATCAAATGGTCTCAAATAATCAAGTACCAAACGGCATGCCCTCCACGTCTTTTGGCAGTTTTCAAAATCAAAATGCTGGCCAAGTGAACGGACAACAGCAAAACGCTGGCCTAGTGAATGGACAACAGCAAAACACTGGCCAAGTAAACGGACAACAGCAAAATGCTGGCCAAGTGAACGGACAACAGCAAAACACTGGCCAAGTGAACGGACAACAGCAAAATGCTGGCCAAGTGAACGGACAACAGCAAAACGCTGGCCAAGTGAACGGACAACAGCAAAACATGAACAATATAGCAACAGGTCAGATGATTGGACAACAACAGCAGACAGTCATTGGTCAGCTGCCTAGTCCAGCGGCAAATAATGTGGGGAACCAAAACAACCAAGCAAATACGCAATTTATGCAAAACACAATATCACACACTAGTACATCAATACCGAACAATGGAGGTAAAACGTTGCAGAATGGCCTAAACGGAAATCAAAATCAGTTCGGAAATCCATTTAACGGACAAATTTCTGGAAACGTGCAAAATATTGGTCAAAATCAAATCGGAGGCTCAATTAATGGACAAGCGCAAAATAACGGACAAAATACCGGAAATTTCAATAACCAAGTACAAGATCAGTTTGGAAACCAAATGAATGGCCAACTGCAAAATCAGCCTATTGTTGGAAATTTCCCGCAAATATTACAAAATCAAAATGGAGATCAAATAAATGGTCAAACACAAAATAACTGGCAATTAAGTGGAACTATTCCAAATGGACTACAAAATCAAGGCAAGAACCAAATTAATGGACAAATGGATGGAAATGGACCTAATTCATTTCAAAATCAGTTTGGTATTCAGAATACCCCTTTTGCAAACCAAGGGTCAATAAGAAACGAGTTTGTAGTAAATGGTCAAGGAAATACCTCTCCTTTAGGGAGTCTGACACCTGGCCAAACAATACAACAGAACATTGCTGGAGGTAATCAAATAACAGTTCCAAATGGACAATCAAATGGCTTCCCAAACAATCAGTTTGCAAACAGTTTTCAGAATAATCAGTTTCCACCACACAATGGACAAAATATCAACGTTGGAGGCGGCCAGTTTCCGCCACAGACTGGGCAAAACAATGTTTGGAACACGATAGGCAACGAAACTCCGCAAAGAATGGGCCAATTTAATTTCGATGTCCGTAACCCATTGACCAATCCCCAACTGACTGGTCTGCAACAGCAGCAGATGAACATGTGGCCGAATGGGCAGGGACCTTTTCCACCAAACAGTATGTTTTCTAATGTGCAGATGCCGTGGATGCAAGGCGGTCCACCTAGCCGTTTGCCTATGAATGGGCCTTTCGTTAACTCACCGTGGGCAAATCTGGGACCCCAAGGGATGATTGACAGTAGTATGTTTAGGCCTTTCCCTGGACTACAGGGTCAACAGCCAATTGTGTTCAAGTAGTTTCTGAAGTTTACAATGGTTAAATTGTATTTATTTAGTTTATGTGTTTTTAAAAGTATGACCATACAAACATTTCCGATAATATAAAATGGATGGTCAGAATATTACATTTAGTTTAAGTGTTTAAAAATTTAGGAGCAGAAAACTATTTCTGATAATAAAATGAGATATGGATTGTCAAAGAGAATTGTAATCTTTATTTATATTCATTGTGTTTGCAACTATACTGAATGCATTAAATCTTGTTGGGGAAAAACTATGTTTGAATACAAATACTAGGACATTCTGTAAAAAGAAAATAACTACCCTATTTGTGTATCTATTGAAATAGTAAAGTATTTGAATGCTGAATATGTGTACATGTAAATAAAAGAAAGCTTTGTATGTGAAAACTTTTTTTATACTGTATTATATTTGAATATGTATAGAATAATATTGTTCTTTTGTATTTATATGTATGAATAACTGTCATTAAAGCGCAATAACTGCAGACTGATGTTAAAGAATTACGTTTTTTATGTACAGCTGCCCACTGGATCCATTTGCTTTTGAAACTTTAATAAGAACATTACTACATATACTCTATATGGTACAATCGATTGAAATATAAAAGTACAATAAACAAACACCATCATTTACTTTTAGTAGCAACATTAAATAACATAATATATTTTTAGGACGACGGTACTTGAAAGTCATGTTTAATATAGACATTCGAATGTAAACATGAAGTATGCGGATTAATCGTACATTGGAAACTTTGTTCCTCAGTATTTCTTACATTTGCAAACTTTTACACTGATCACGTGCATACAGTGAAATATTCATTCAGGCATGGTACTCACTAAACATTAATCCTGTCTTCTGAGAACACAGATGTTTGTCAAACAACACACAATTAATTTCTGAACCCGAGCCTAGCTAAGGAAAATATAACTATCATTACAACTTCATAAACTATTTCCAGTATTGTAATGAGACTTTTAAAAGTAACTTTTAATATTTATTTATATTAAATTTGTTCGCAAGGATACTGGGTGCATGAAATATATTTAAGGTAAATTAAATCCATGTAGATGAGGGCATTCTCTACATTTTGTGCGGCAACAAACAAGTATGAGTTTCATCTTACATGCCCAACTTCATCTTACATGCCCAATTTCATCTTACATGCCCAATTTCATCTTACATTCCCGTGTGACCTTTAAATTTGACCTCAGAACCAATAGTTGTTTTCCTTTTTTCGTTTCTCCTTTTCCAGGACAAGATTGGCAAGAACATAAAAACGCACTGCACATTTTTTCACAACAATGCACACGAAAGTAATAATGTGACAAGGCAAATCTATGTATGCAGGTGTTTATTCAGTCATCACATATCATAGCAGTTCATATCACATATATACATAAAAATGTACACATGAAAATAAGTTTAAAATCTGACTGAAGCAAACACCACTTATAATACAGTGTACATGATGATTTAACAATCTTAGGCATTTAGTCACCAGCATATGCACAATTGTTTTTTCCTAATAAATGCTTAGTAAATTACTCTAAGAAATAGTTTTTAAACGAATGCACCAAAAGGTCATTGGTTTCGAGAGTAAACAAATATTCTGCAATTTATATAAAAAATCCAAGAAAGTCATACAAGACCTGCTTGATTATGTAAAGATGTGGACAAAAGTCAGCCATTTTTTTTTTAAATACAACTTAACATATTTGTAACTATAAATAAAAAAATGTCCATCAGTAAAGAGCTTTATTTCCAACTTAATGTGGCTTGTTTAATGAATAAAAGTATATATCGTGGGCTTAGCGCAAAACGGTCGTAACTATATATATAATATATATATAGTTACGACCGTTTTGCGCTAAGCCCACGATATAGTCTTTTTGTGGAACACAAAGCAAAGAAAATAGAAAAAGACTGTCAGGTCAAATCACTCATGGGAACATATTCCCAAAGATGCTTAGGGAAATCTGAAGGATATATATTTAATACCTGAAATCCGGCTTTTTAATAGTTTGTGTATATATATATTTTTACAATGCAATGTTTACAACATGTTAAAAGTGCAAAATTGATTATTTTTTGGTCTTTCATATAAACAGACAATACTGGATTGTGCAAGAATATGTTTTCTGAAATTTACACTTCAGAACAACTTTAGTTTAGATTGTTTTTCAAAGCTTTGTGAAAACCAGCACAGGTTTCATTCATGAATGGTTTTATGGAGTTCCAAAGCAAAATCCATTGTATTCAATTTGCATATAAAATAGCACTATACACATTACCAGTTGTTTCACTCACTGTAACAATTTTAAACCTACCTTTAGGTATTGCAATGAAAAAACTCATAAAGTCTAGATCCTTTTCCACTTTTGGTAAATTGGACAGGATTGTAAAATTTGCTGTGACAAAATAAATTGTAGCGGGACAAAAACGTAAATTTCTTTACATCCTACATTTTACAAATTATAGCCTGTTTTATTCTTTTCTTTAAAAAAAGCTCTTTTGTATCATATGATCAAAATATAAATCATACTTTACCATGAAAGAATGGATTTTTAATACTTCTAGGAACATCGGTCTAAAATTTTCACTTTAGTAAACGTTCAAATCAGATTTTCGATACTGTCATATCAAATCAAATTTCATTTTATTTTATACTTTGTTATGATGTAAAAGTGAAAAATATCTACAAGCAAATAACATTGACATGTACAAAGCAAACATAATAATAGTTGTTCTTCATTTATACATACATCTATACAAAAACAAACAAGCTTTCATTACATGATCATGCTTCATAAAACTTTAAAACAATATATTTAACAGATGAAGCCCAGAATTACATTCCTTTCAACTTCATTTTAATACTAGAATTTGTACAACCTAGCTCCTGCATCACAAGAGGAACAACTAGATTGGAGCCTCGTTCTGGGAAAACTGGGCTTCATGCATGTACGTTAAGAGTCATCCCAGATAAGCCTTGCATTCCGCACAGGCTAATCAGGGACACGACTTTCCGATAAAAAAAAATCAGTTTTTAGGTCTTGTTCTAAATAAAATCCCAACTAGGCGGGAAGTTTTGTCCCCGATAAGCCTGTGCTTACTGCACATGCTTATCTGGAATGACACTTTACGCACATGCATTAAGCCCAGTTTTCCTTAAACGTGGTTCATTGAAACATCAGGGTGCTGCCCCCCTCCCCCTCTGCTGCCCTCTGGGCTAGTCAACACGTTTAATATTTTTGAAAATCTCAAAAAATGAGCCTCGCTCTGGGACAACGGGGCTTAATGCATGTGCGTAAAGTGTCGTCCCAGAAAAGCCTGTGCAGTCCTCACACGCTAATCAGGGAACGGAAGACACTTTTTGCCTTAACTGGATTTTTGCTATGAAGAGATTTCCTTTAAAAAAAATGTACCATAAAAGACTGCACAGGCAAATCTGAGACGACACTTTAGGCCACATGTATTTAGCCCTGTTTTTCCAGAGCGAGGCTCGTATAGTTTTGCCTTTTTCAAAATAATACATGAATAATTGAAGACATATAGAAGAAGCATTATATAAATAACTGCCCCAAAATCTCTGTATACGCTCATGCATATAGGTCAGTTTTCCCAGAACTGACTCTAACCCTTTACATGCTGGGATATTTGTCGTCTGCTAAAATGTCGTCTGCTGAATTTCTAAAATTAGCATTTTCTTCGATTTTTTTTCAAAGAATACTATCAGAATAGCAAACAGTTTGGATCCTGATGAGACGCCACGTTCTGTGGCGTCTCATCTGGATCCAAACTGTTTGCAAATGCCTTCAAAATCCGGTTCCAGCGCTCAAAGGGTTAAACCATGGTAATCAACAATATACATGTACACACTTGATTGCACTACATTCAACAACAATGCTAGCTGAATATGTCAGGCAATGTGAGAAAACTACAGGCCCAACATTGTTACACAAACTAGTCACCTACTTTCTGAAATACAAGTATCTGACAAATCTATAATTTACTATTCACCTATATGCGTTTTCTGAAATACAAGTACCTGACACTTACATCATTTAATGAACAGTCTCTTGACATATGATGTACATGTATTAATTTGCTAGTCAAATATTTCAATTTAATGCCTCAATACATACATTTAATGCTGTAATACTATGTGAGAGATAATAAATAGGGTAAAACATAACTTTTTTTACTATCTCATTACATTTAGCATGTTCTATCAAGTGAATTAACACTATTGAAAGCAACATGGCATGAATACAATCAATATAAGCGTATATACCACATGTCAGGTCTGTGAGGCTTCTAAAATCAGCTGAACATGTTTAGAGGACTGGTTGTTGTGTACTTATACAGTGATAATTAGACTGCACTGTAACATGTGCATACAAGCTATCCATTTACAATAAAATTGTCACTTATTTGTGCTCGGAAAGGCTTGGTTATTGAAAGCAAACTTTGTTAATAAAATACCACCTTTAACAATGGCCACATCTGCAGACATCTTCTTGCAGTTGGCCAGTTGTTCTTTGACCCTTTGCATGCTGGGAAATTTTTTGTCTGCTAAAATGTCGTCTGCTGAATTTGTAAAATTAGCATTTTCTTCGATTTTTTTCAAAAAATACTATCAGAATAGCAAACAGTTTGGATCCTGATGAGACGCCACGTTCTGTGGCGTCTCATCTGGATCCAAACTGTTTGCAAAGGCCTTCAAAATCCGGTTCCAGCGCTCAAAGGGTTGATGTAGCATTGCACTCCCTAAAAGCCATAACCCCCATCCTCAGTCCATAGTTAATAACATAAGAACACATGTTGCACTCAACCAGCAGTGGAAACATTGATAAACATTATCACAGATCAAAACTTCACGTTTGTTTCAATTCTTTACCGACACTTTGCAATAAAACCTTTATGATTTTGTTTATGCCTTAATTTATTTGTTTTACTTGGAGAGCGTCTTTTTCGGTTAAAACATTTTTTTAAACAAATCCACATAAACTTTCCTCTATTTTGACAAGCCTGATAATCTTGTATAAACGGCATACGATTGACTGAGCAAATATTCTACCAAGATACACACTTATGGATGATTGGATGTAGGAAGTGACGCTTAGAAATGGGCTAAAACATTACGAAACCAATCGCTATCATACTATAAATCCCAATAGTTCTCCTTGTATTTCAGCCATTACAAAAGTGACCCCCGGGGATGTACCATCGCTGATTTCCCCCCCAAGATTCACAGCCCTGACATGTTTAACACAGATGTCATTAAAGAAATCATTCAGTTATATATTATAATGGTAACGTTACAAAAAAACTCATCAACCAAGCATTACAGGCACAAATTGCTCAATACTTCAATTGTTAGAAAAAAAGCATGTATGACTTGTTATAAAATAGTTCTCAGAGCACACACAGTCTTCTATGATATTAATTTCTTAAGCTAAATATGACAAAAATGCTTAACCCTTTGAGCGCTGGAACCAGATTTTGAAGGCCTTTGCAAACAGTTTGAATCCAGATGAGACGCCACAGAACGTGGCGTCTCATCAGGATCCAAACTGTTTGCTATTCTGATAGTATTCTTTGATAAAATTTGAAGAAAATGCTAATTTTAGAAATTCAGCAGACGACATTTTAGCAGACGACAAATTTCCCAGCATGCAAAGGGTTAAGACAAGGGGGCCTTCCACTACAAGCAGTATCAGTCAGTTTTCTTTAACAAATAAATGTTCTTGTTTGGAGAAAACATTAAACTATCAACAATAGCTTAAAATGTCAATTGAAAAATCAAGCAACTAAACCATACAATTTGAAAGCTCAAACTATTGTTTTTCCTAGTAACTTCTGAAGAATCTTTCATCTCTTTGCACAGTATCAATTGGCATTTTTTGAAAGTTTGTACCAATCTCACTTCAAACTGTGTACCGTATATCACTTTAATTTATCTCAGTCACTTCAATCTTTGTACAATATCTCACTTTCAAATAGTGTCCCATATCTCAATTCAATGTATCTCACTTTAATGTTTGTACAATATCTCACTTTCAAATAGTGTCCCATATCTCAATTCAATGTATCTCACTCCAATGTTCGTACAATATCTCACTTTCAAATAGTGTCCCATATCTCAATTCAATGTATCTCACTTGAATGTTTGTACGATACCTCACTTTTCAGTCAGTACCATGTCTTCATTTGACCATCTTCAGCACCATTTGTCAGTTAATGTAAGAACACAGAGTACATGAAAAGCATCATGAATCTAGGTAAAATTACATAAAAGTGTGCCATGACGATTTCAATACACGAGTTTCTACGCGTAGTCCACATAAAAACTGGCAGGTAAATGGGTTAACATTTCACAAAAGTGTTGCCATGACAAAGATTTTGTAAACTAGGTCAAGGTTGAAAATGTCATGAAAACCATGGAAACGCAGACAAAAACGCCATAGGTAACTAAAGCTTTTCATAATGTGCTTATATTAATATCACCAGCAATAATGACCACCACGACGAACAAAAGTTCAGACAACTGTAATGCTGGTTCCAGTATCAATGAATTAGACTCAGGGCAGTGCTAAAATATTTGTGAAAAAAGCCTTATGTATTCACTAACAAGAGCTGTGACAAGATAATGCACTTGACTATTCTTATTTATCTGTAGTACATATATATAGTATATGTAAACTTACAGCTGAAAATGTATTAATTAAAACAAGACATATGACCATGCCATGAATCTAGATTTTAAACTTTTTACCAATTAATTTAGTTAAATTTACCTAACTTTGTAAGCAAGGTCTGCATATAAGCTACCTACACACATAATTCATCACAATAGCTCTATTTATATATAAATATATACCAGCCTTGATTTTTGTGTCGTGTTCTGAGAAAACTGGACATAATGCTTGTGCGTAAAGTGTCGTCCCAAATTAGCCTGTGCAGTCCGCACAGGCTAATCAGGGACGACACTTTACGCTTTGATGACATTTTTCGATTAAATGATGTCTCTTCGTAGCTAAAATCCAGTTTAGGCGGAAAGTGTAGTCCCAGATTAGCCTGTGCGGACTGCACAGGCTAATCTGGGACTACACTTTACGCACATGCATAATGCCCACTTTTCTCAGAACGCGACACATATGTGGACCACTGCTATGACTGTGTGCAAGATTCGGACATCCTACAGCTTGATTTTCGAAACAATACAAAATTACACAGGGCATGATTTCTGTACCATCTCAAAGGAGGTAAATATCCTTCCACCCTTACTTCATTCACCGAACTCTTCGCTATAAAATAGATCAAGCAAAAATTAAGAAATATTCGTACAGCTTTCATGACCTTGGGAGGGAGGCAATCAGCAGACAAGAGGAGAGACAACACCCCTGCCAAAAACACTCCCAACAGCGAGATTTTCATTTCATGACTGTGTGCAGGATAAGGACATCGGACACCCAATGGACTGATTTTCCAAACAACGGAAAATCCCAGCATAAACCACAACACTTCCGTAGTCCAAGATTTCTGTGACTATGGATGCATGTGAGTTTATGACATGCTGGAGCAGGGCAGCCCTGGTGAGCCCATCTGTGTGAGTACACGGTCCAGCCACTGTAGGGGGCCGTTGAGGTGGATCTCTATCCAGCATGGGGTACTGGTCACCGTCTGTCGTCTGAAATAGAACATTATAGGTATTCAAGCATACGAGCAGCGTTCTAAAAAACTGGGGTTAATTGAGCAAGTGCTAATTTCGAAGACTCAACTTTGGTACTTTTGTAAGTATGATTTTTAGTTTGTAACATTCTGACAGGATATGAGGTCAATCTCTGATATAAAATTCCAGATTCCTATTAGTCTTGTTGTGGAACTGGGATTCATGCATTAACGCTTGCAGTCCGCACATTATCGTAAAGAAAGTGGCTTTAAAAGAAATAAAAACAGAAAGTGTTGTCTACGATTATCCTGTGCGGACTGCACACATTATTGTTGGAGGACACTTTATGCACATGCATTAAGCCTTATTTATTTAAAACGAGGCTAATAGGGGTTTCAGCATTTTATGTCAGCAATTAACCTCTCAAATCCGGTAAAGGAGTTAAAAACTGTTATTCATTCTTACTAAAGTACTGAAGTCCAGTCTTCAAAATGTACACGTGCCCAATCGCCTGTGGTGAGTACAAATATCAGGTAGATCGCAGGCCTGGTGAGAACATTATTTTGGCCAAGTTACAGTTATATAAAAATCCAAACTCTGCTCATGCTTTTACTTGCATTTGTGAGAGTAAATATGCCCCAGAAAATATAAAAAATATAAAAAAATATTAATTTGGATAAGTTTTCAATTTGACAACAAGCACCTCAAAATGAAATGTGCTCTTAATTCTTTTTGACCGATGCACGTGACTTTCATCAATTTCATTTGAATACCATGCCGCGGCATTAACAGTACATTGTGTAAACACAAGTCAATAATGTACTGACATTAGGATATGTATATAATGGTAAAACAATAGAAAAGTTACAAATGAATCAATTAATTAAAGAAATCCTGAAATAGAGCACTAAAGAATTTTGCTTTAAAGAAAAAAGAAACAATAACTCTAGACTTTGAGATAAACAACCCATGTCCTGTATTCTGTGCACAATGATGAGGCTAAATGGCGTATTGTGGTTATGACCTAATGTTTGAAGGTATAAATGGAGAAAAAATAACTTAACGGAAGGTTGCTAAGACGGGCATCTATCGTTTGAACTTTGGTTGCCCAAAAAAGAGTAAGTAGCCTGGAACCAAATTAATGAAATAAGCATCTTATACTTACCTTTAAGAAAACAAAATTAGACAACAATATAGCATTACTTACATGTACATTCATTAATGCATAATGCCATTTTCTGAGCCTAAATCATCATTCATTTTAAGGCCAAACTTTTTAACTGCACAAGAAAAATGCCTTTTTAAAGCTAATGCCCAGTAAGACTACCAAGTTTTAAAATTGACTGCCCGGGCCTTACTCTATTCGCATGGGGAAAATGGGCAACCACTTTTTTTAACCCTTTGAGTGCTGGAACCAGATTTTGAATGCCTTTGCAAACAGTTTGGATCCAGATGAGACGCCACAGAACGTGGCGTCTCATCAGGATCCAAACTGTTTGCTATTCTGATAGTGGTCTTTGAAAAAAAGTGAAGAAAAGGATGATTTTAGAAATTCAGCAGACGACATTTTAGCAGACCACAAATTTCCCAGAATGTAAAGGGTTAAATCCCTGGTATACAAGCGTTGTACCTGTACTCGGCGCCCCATCCCTTGACAAAGCTCATGCGTATGGTGCACATTCTGGTCAGCTGATACACAGACTCAAAGCCCTGGTTCACTGACTGGGCCAACAGGGCAGCAAACTCCTGGTTGTTGAAGATCTTCAAATTGCAACCTGGAAAGTAGGTAGTAAGTATCATTGCATTTTCTATAACTATACATGGAAACAAGCGTTTCTAAGCAACACATGAGTTATTAAATAGTAATAAATGATGTGTTACTAGAAAAAGTAATAAATGTGTTACTAGCCCAGTTTTCAAAGAACGAATCTCTTTTGACAGTTTAAAGAAAAGGGCCTTTTAAGATTTGTTTCCTTAAATGTATAAAATTAGAATCAACTAATGTATCCAAACGCCAAGGCATCCTTACCCAGGCATATTTTTGAAGACTATTAATATATTTTAATACTATTACAGCTATTATATAACGTTTACCCTTTCCTGCTCAGAAGCAAATTAAAAATTGCTATATGCAACCAGCATTTAACCAGAACAGCCTACAAGTAACTCGCAGGCTGTTCAGGTTTTATGCTGTTTGCTTCTCATCAGTATCTTAGGATGAAAATGAGGCCTTTAAAACTTGAATCTAGTAAGAGAGGTTTTTTTATTCTATTTGATTTTCTAATGGACTACAAACTTATCAATATGCGTGTCTGAGTGGTAATGGGAAAAAATCACATCTACTTACCCGGGGGTATTTTACAGACTGTTGCCGGATGCCAGCCGTATCGCTGGTTACAGTTTGGGCTCTGTACAAACACTGCACTCTCACTGAGGCACTCTGCAAACACCTCACCTCCTATATAGTAGAGCCGCACACCTTTACCTGAAATAGGAGAAAGTTTTTGAGCTGTGTTCTGAGAAAACTGGACTTAATGCATGTGTGTAAAGTGTTGTTCCAGATTAGCCTATGCAGTGAGCACAGGCTAATCATGATCACACTTTCTGCGTTTATTCAATTTTTTGTTTAAAGGAGGTCTTTTCTGAACTAAAGTTCAGTCAAGGCAGAAAGAGTTGTCCCTAATTAGCCTGTAGGGACGCCAATTTAAAGACATGCATATATATTTCAGTATCTTTAGTGGTTTGGTCATATATCTCAGGTTTAAGTTGGGGCTCTTTCCTAACAAAATACTTCCTGTCTTAGAAAATACACTCACCTATATGTCTGCGGGTCATTTCCACCTGTTGGGTCCTGTTGATGTTTGACAGCAGTCCCAGACAGAATCTCTCAGAGTTTGATGGGTCAGTGAAGCCATCCACTGTCAGAGACGGCTGCGATGCGTGAAATGTCTCTCCCACCCTGAAAATACAAACGAGCCTTGTTCTGGGATATCTGGGTTTTATGCAAGTGCGTAAGGAGTTGTCATAGATTAGCCTGTGCAGTCTGCAAAGGGCTTTTAAGGCTAATCAGGGACGACACTTTTCGCCTACACAGGTATTTTGTCTAGAAGAGACTTCCTTTTAACAAAAAATTCCATAAAACTTGAAAGTTTTGTTTCTGATTAGCCTGTGCAAACTGCACAGGCTAATCTGGGAGGAAACTACGCACATGCATAAAGTTCAGTTTTCCCACCCTGAATACACAAATAGTCAGTTTCCAGGAGATATCCATTCCGCTAATCAGACCACGAAACCTTGTGTGACCTTAATTCAGGGCTCGTGCTAGGGGGCGACGTGAGCGACCAAGTCGCTTTCTTACGCCAAACGTCGCCTAAAATTTAAGAAATTGTAGATAAAAAGCAACTTCCAGTCTCCCTCTCACCGGAATTTGTTAACAACTCGTCACTTGGATGTCCGATTAATCTGCATGTATACTGTTTTCTAATACACAGGACGTACAAATCACAACAGTAAATTCATTCACTTCGTAAACTCTGCGTTTAATCCCCATATGGGGTAATTACTAATAGATAATCCACTGATAAGAGATAGCGTAACAGGCGTATCGAATCACATTACACAGTCAGCTGACACAGATGCACCACGAGAATTTCTCAGGTAACTTTCCAGTCGTCAAACTGTGTTGTTCGGCGTTCAATAGGTAACCAGAATGCGTATGAGGGCGGGGTAACTGCATGGTGACCATTATTTTTGATTGACATCGATCATGAAGTAAGCGTTTATCGCAGATTGATTAACAGGGAATCACAGTTTTACCACTTACATAATACACAACAGTAACTAAACAGTACATTACAGACGGTGTCAGGCATCATTAACACACCTTTTTACCGTAAACAATAACTGTAACTGTTACTTATGTAAGTTAAATGCAAATGGTGAGCAATCAATTACTTATGGCGAGTAAGTTGTGAAAACAATACCCGTTAAATTGTTTATGCGGTAACAATTTAATTTCTGTACAAGTATATTTCATCACGCCCATTTATAGAACTGACTTACACCATTCTTCTACAGCCATGTGATAATATTTGCTACTACAAATCTCAGCGTACACCAATCACTATACATGTATGCCATGTAAAACACGTGTTTTAATAAGAGCGCGAAATTGTTGCTGACGTCTGTCAGTGGTCAGTGTCTGTGGGTGGTCGGTAGTCGAGTGGTAAAACACTGGTCTACCATTCCAGCGGTCGTGGGTTCAATCCCTGGCTGGGGCACTGGAAATTTCAGAAATGCTTCAAGTGTTTCCCACCCAACTAGAGATGTACTGGTATGAAACCCAGGTAATTCTTGCGTGTATTGGTGCTATACACTGAGCACGTAAAAGAACCAAGGGATCTATTCGCAAAGAGCTAGGGTATCGCACCCGGATTCCTTGTATCTCAAAAACTGTCTCTTATACCCGCTGTCTCTTCAGCAAAACCAAAGGACCCCATTGGAAATAAGTGCTTGCACTTTCATGGGTTATCCTTGACTGCAAGGTCAAAATAAATACATACATACA
>VMBQ01001963.1:136851-155484 GCA_007657795.1 Dreissena rostriformis
GGTCTGATGTAAACCATTTTTCAATAGGGTTCGAGTCCTCATGAATATAAAGACACTGAACAAGTTTGAAAAGAATCGGATGAAAACTGTGGAGTTTATCGCGTAAACAAGAAAAAGTCTAACGCATGCACGGACGCACGCAGGGACGGCAGACGGACGGTCTGATGTAACCCATTTTCAATAGGGTTCGAGTCCTCATTAATATAAAGACACTGAACAAGTTTGAAAAGAATCGGATGAAAACTGTGGAGTTGATCGCGTAAACAAGAAAAAGTCTAACACACGGACGCACGCACGGAAAAAACCACGCCATGACATAAGCTCTTTTGGCCTTTGGGCAGTAGAGCTTAAAATGATGAGAAAATGCTCAGTGCCCTCAATGGGAGATTACATATAATGTGGCTACAAATGAGTACTAATGCATGCAGTATGCGTCCAGCGTAGCTCCAGACAGCCTGCGCAAAAGCACAGACTTGTCAGCAGCTACACTGTCAGCTATAAAGTATCCCAGGGTTTCGTGGTCTCATAAGAGGACAGGATAGCTCCAGACTAGACTGGGCAGGCTGGTCTGGAGCTTCCATGGGCGCATATGGTATTATGACAGTAGCATACCTTGTGTTAAGTTCGTAGTAAGCGATGGAGCACCAGAAAGTTGGTTCCCTGTATGTGACTGGCTGTGCATCCAGATGATTCTGGTTGGTGGGGCTCGGAGACATGTCCACATCTCCTGAAACATAGTGCAAGTTTTAAAGTCATAACGAGCCTTATCCTGGGAAAACTGGGCTTAATGCATGACGTAACGTTTGCTCCCGGTCCACACAGGCTAATCAGGGACAACATTTTCCGCCCATACCGGATTTTCGTTAAAAAGAGACATCCTTTTTTAACGAAAACTTTCATAAAAGCGGAAAGTGTCCTCCCTGATTGGCCTGTGTGGACTGAACAGGCTTATCTGGGATGACACTTTGCGCACATGCATTAAGCCAAGTTTTCCCAGAATGAGGATTTAACAATTCAAAAAACGCATATAAGAAAAATCATGTAACAAGAGGTCCAAAGGCCCTTAGGCTTTAACCTGAGAAACCAAGGAATTGAACTGTGCTTGGCTGGTAGTTATCAAAAGGTTTCACAATAGACTTATAAGGAAAACTGCCCCATCATCTGGCAGCAATGTGTATGAACAAACCACAATAATTTCAGCCTATATAATACCTATTTCGTTAATGTTCTGTACAAGCTTTACACTAAGAGGGTCAAAATGTGACACCTAGAGTGTTAAATGAACATGAAACCATACGTGGCCTCTATAGAGTTTTCACAAGCTTTTTCTTTAATTTGACGTATTCCTACTTTTTGACCCCCCATGATCAAGTTTTAAACTCTGCCAAGATTTCATAAGGACACATTTCTTGACCAAGTTTCATGAAGTTTCATGACACTGTATCAAACTCAGCCTATATAAGGCAAGTGACCAAGAAAATCTGTGTGCCCTCAGATAAAACCAGTCAATCTGCATGTGGTCCAGGAAATTATCATATGCTCAGGGGTGTGAAAAACCACCGCAGGGGAGCAAAATGCCTTACTACAGGGTTCAACTAAACTCTTCATTTGTACATAGAACAAAGTTCACAACTATTTGGAAAAGTAAGTTAAACATTGAACAAGAGGAAATAAGCTGAACTGCATGTGGTCCAGGAAACA
This sequence comes from Dreissena rostriformis, assembly GCA_007657795.1. Classification (NCBI taxonomy): domain Eukaryota; kingdom Metazoa; phylum Mollusca; class Bivalvia; order Myida; family Dreissenidae; genus Dreissena; species Dreissena rostriformis. The sequence continues at coordinate 138,553 of VMBQ01001963.1, forward strand.
ATTATCATATGCTCATGGGTGTGATTGAAAAACAACCTCAGGGGAGGAAAATGCCTTACCCCCTTACAGGGTTCAACTAAACTCTTCATTTGCACATACATGTAGATCCAGCCAAGTTCATTTAAAAAATAAGTTTGACATTGAAAAAGAGGAAATCAGCTGAAAGCAGGAGATATCACATCCCTGATGCTGGCCGGTAAAATACACGGATCAACTATCAATTTGTAGTTTTTTAAACAGTAACTTGAAATCAAGGCCATTGATAGCTAGGAGATTACCAGCATTGTGACAAGAAATGGTTTTTTGACAATTGTAGAGATTCTGACATCGTAACAGTCACAATATGAAGCTGAATAGGTGGGAGTTGATTACCAATATACATTTCCAGTTGTAAAGGCACTTGACTGCATATTTTTCGTTGACCCACTTCAAAATCAAATCTTAAAAGTTTGAACTGCAAATGTATGTCAAACAGTGCAGATGTCTGTGAATAGGGATATCCACCAGTATCTAACAAACTCAAATTAACCAAGCGATTAATGCGATCAGTATGATAATAACAAGTTAGCCTTGTTCTGGGAAAAATGGGCTTAATGCATTCGTGTAGTGTTGTAACAGATAAGCTCGTGCAGTGCGCACACTTTCCCTTTTATGGATTTTGTGTTTGAAGGAAGTCAGTTTAGGTGGAAAGTCTTGACAACACTTCACACACATGCATTGAGCCCAGTTTTCCCAGAATGTGGATCAATTATCTATTAATCATAGGTTGAAATACCAAAAGTCTTAATGTGTCCCTTAATAGAAAATGTTCTCATGAACTTCTTTGCTTTGTGATCCATAGCAGTTTCCAAACATTATAAATTTGAAATTTTCAATTGCAAATAAAAAACAAGGTCAACATACAAAATGTAACCTAAGCTTTATGAGGTTGCCTTGGTGTAGTGGAAAAAGTGTCCACCTAGTGACCGAGAGGTCTCAGGTTCGATCCCCACTGTGGGAGTGTTCTTTAAACAAAGACACCAAGTACTGCATGGTTCTAGGCCCAGGAAACGGACTCGAGAGCCTTTCAATAAGCCTGAGGCTTTTGATGCAATCAAGCTCAAATAAATAGGTTTAAACTAACGTCAGCTACAGAGTTTTGTTTGCCTACCTTGGTTGTCAGCATTGTCATTGTCTTCACTGATATACCCTGGAGGCGGTGTGTCTGAAATTATACAAAGTGGTGAAATTAGCAAACAAACTACATCTCAAAGCACTAAGTCAACAATCAATCCTGTTAAACTGGGGGGAAAAACACTTTCAAACAGGATTTATGGACTTGTTTATTCACAGAAAATATTTTAAATTATAAATAATATATATTCTCAGTAAAGTGAGACAAATAATATTTTGACCAGCGCATGTGGGAGTGTAAATGCGAACATTTTCTCACTTTTCAGAAAAACATATTTCCCGGTATAACCCTTAACACAAACAAATTATTTTGTTTTAAATGCTTTTAATTCTTCTTTCCATATTAGTTACTTTTGAGATATGTTATACCCATACTTTTTCCTTATTGATGAACAATTGGGTTAAGAAATCAACATTCCAGCACAATCTTGGATTAAAATAAATGTGCCATGATTTCAGATGCAACTTGTAGGGGTTACGACTTGCCCTGCCAGTAGAAACAATGACCAGGGCCACAACATTTTTGAGGCTTAATTCTACATCCGAGCAGAAAGAATGCATAAATTAACCCATTTATGCCTAGTGGATTCTCCCATCCTTCTAAATTGGATCAATTTATTTCCAAAATTAGGGATGTCTAGTATATTTATTTCTATATTTAGAATTTTTCTTACAGAAATTCCTTTAAGCAAACAGCGCAGACCCTGATGAGACGCCGCATCATGCGGCGCCTGATCTGGGTCTACGCCGTTTGCCAAGGCCTTTTTTCTAGACACTAGGCATAAATGGGTTAACCTTTACAGTGTCCCTAGCCAGACTTTTGAGAAATGATATAAGAAAATATTTCTCCAATAATTTTGATTATTTCATTACTGTTCTTAGCTTTAAATAAGTAACGGTGCTGTAAATGAATATTCATTGGGCCCAAGAGGCCAGTGTCTGAAGCAGAGATGCTGGTACCAGCATGTAGCCTAGTTTGTCTGCTCTCAGAAGCTAAGATATGAGCCATACTCTGGGAAAACAGGGCTTAATACATGTGCTTTAAATGTCATCCCAGATTAGCCTGTGTGGGCTTATCAGGGACAACACTGTCTGCTTTTATGGTCAGTGCATTCCACAGGCCATTTAACGGTCCCTCACCGGGGCGCTTGAATTTCGAAATCAGAGTCCGCGGTGCGCTTGAAAAATTTCCGATCAGTGTATATTTTTCAGTTACTGCAACTAGCCATTCTTAAAATCAAAGCGATATCGACTTCGCTGAAGATTGTGACAGCCGATTTACGATCCTCTGTCAATTAAGTCATGTATCTCTTAACCCAACTAAAACCCGCCTAAAGGCGGAGCGTCGCTGTATTGGAAAATCAATACTGGCCAATGAGAGCGCAAGCTTGGAATGAGCGACCGCATTCGCAGGCAGGCACTACCTGCAGTTAAATCATGCAGACGACTCGTGACGTACATGTTATTGCCACAGAAATTTTGACCAGTTTCTTAGACTGATGATAGTAACCGGCGGTAATCCTCGTGGAAGTTGTGCATTTCATGCATAATACTGTCAAAACATTTACTCCACGCGTAAAGCGTTTTTACAAATTATCGTTGAATTCATTACACAACTGTTAATGTTTTGTTGAAATCTAAAATGAACATAATTAAATTTGTATTCCGAAACCCACTCCTGAATGTTAATGTCAACACGTTTAAGATCGCCGTGGCGTAGTGGATATGGTGTCCGCCTAGCGATCGGGAGGTCATGGGTTCAAACCCCACTGGGAGCGTTCCTTTGATCTCCCTCAAAGACATCAAGTACTGGTTATAGTCCCATGAAACGGACTCGAGAGCGTTTATATAAGCCTACAGCTAAAATAAATAGGTTTAAACTAATGTCAACACGTTTGTAATCAGAAACTTACCTTCAAAGGTAAATATTAACTCGACGTTAACAGATTCTTGCTTCAAATAACATTGATAATTTATTTCGTGTTGACCGGCGCGAAAAGTATGCAGCATGTACAACGTCACGTCATTTGCATAGAAAGCGTGTGTGTATTGAGCGTTGTAAAAACAAGCACACATTCAGTCAGGGGATTGACGCATGTTCAGTGGCAATATTTCGTCAAATCTATAAATAGTCACTTATACCGAAATTTATTTGATACTATAGAAAAATAGAAACGTTTGGGTTACATAAATTATTGAGAACTTTTATCGTCAATATTTACCAGAAAGTGCTTTTAAAAATGGAATAAACGGGATTATCGGGTAATGAATAGAAACTCGAAAAGTAGTAAGTATGCAGTAATAGAGTAGGGTTCATACGGATGTATTGGGGGATCGTTCTAGTCGGGATTTTACTATCTATGCAGGAAAGTTCTAAAACAATTAAAAAATATATATTTATAAATGATTATAGCTGGGTTTTTTTTCTTTTCGTCTTTTGACGCCGTTTTTCTTCGAGTTATAACGCAGCACAGAACATCAATTGACACGTTAAATTAAAAAACAAAAAATCAACGTCCAGAGGGGACACCCCTCCCAAACCACCCCTATCAGCCCCGGGGTGCCTGAAAAAAAACCTGTGGAAAGCACTGATGGTATATTGCCTTTAAGGAAGTTTTTTCGAAACCAAAATCCAGTCTTGGCGGAAAGTGTCGTCCCTGATTAGCCTGTGCAGAACTCAAATGAATTAAGCCCAGTTTTCCCAGAACCAGACTCGTACGAATACTCATGAAGCCCATGAGGCATTTGTCTAAGGAAGAGATACTAGTGCCAGCAAGTAGCCTTGTTTTTTCTGGTCTCAGAAGCTTAGATATCAAATTGGCAACAAAATGAGAACAATTAAAATTTATGTAGGTATAGAGCTTTACCAGCTGTCATGACTAAGTGCTGCGTCTTGTAGAATGTGTCCGATATGTGTTTCAACTTCGGGAGTCGGTCAGGCAACAATAAGATCACAAAGCCAGGATACTCATTCCATTATTTTCTAACAGGCAAGCACACGGATATAAATATCTGCCATAAAATCTATTAACAGCAAATGCGTAACAAAAACATACAAAACCTTGTTTGTTTCTACTAACTAAACCAAACCTATTTTTTTGTGCCGACCCTACACTTTTGTTTTTAAATATGCTTGAATATTTGTTTCAAATTCATGAATAAAAAAAGAAATGTGAACTCCAAAAAATTGAAGATTTCTATCTCTGAACATCCTTATAAAAGTGGAAAGTCATGTGTGTATAGTTAAAAAATGCAGACCTACCTATGTTAGTTTGTTTTAGATGTTAATGGAAACTACCCCCCAGGGTCCTTTTTTGGCCTCCACTGAATTCCGTGAAATCATCCCCATTTCAACACCATCTCACACCCACCAGCAGTTTTGCTGCTGTCTTTCACTTCATTGTTTATTAAATTAACTAGCTAGATGCCTGTCAGAAACATGTTAAGACTATTGTCAATACTGCTTGTAATGATTTCACTTGCCGAACATGCACATGTTTGACCTTTATCCTCTAGTGACCTTGACCTTTGCCAACGGGCACAGGACGTGTGATTCACAATCTCCACATGCTTCACACCTCAAACGTTGTGCTAAATTATTTCAAAATTGCAAGATGAATGCTAATGTTGTAAAAGTTTGGAGAAACTGTATTATGCCCAAATTGGACATTTAAACCTTAAAGTGTGACCTTGACCTTTGAGCTAGGAGACAGGTCGTGCAGGTGACGTGCTATCTGCACATGGTAAACACTAGAGGAAAGTTTTTAAGTTGCATGAAAGAATTGACAAAGTTACAGTCCGGTGAAGCTCAGGTGGAGTAATGCAGACACACATGCAGTCAATGAACGCACTCACATACACTTGGCCATTGTGGCTGCTATATCAAACTTTCTGCAAGCAGACTTGACACTCAAAATATTGTTTTTTATATCATTCCAAAAGCAACTGAAACCTTTTTCTTTTCAGAACAAAATAACATGCAGTAGCAGTCACTAAAATGTCCAATTTGACCAAGTAAGCTGGAATTCTTTTATTATTACTAAAAGCCTGCCTTAATTCATCAAACTGAAACTTTGGGCATGCCCTCATTAAACTTTCCTACTTCATGGCTTTCTGGGGGCTGGCGATAATTTTTTATCACTGTTATTGAAATACTGCAGGATTGAAATCCTTGCATTGACATGTTCTCCAGAACAAGCAATGCCTCATGTCTAGTTAACACATTTTATTGTCAAAATAAACCAGTATAATTCTTCAATTACCATCAGGTTTTTCTTGTGTCTAACATAAGATATCTTTTTAGCAAGTTTACTAAAAGCATAAAAGCAAATAATGACAGCTTTTACAGAAATAGATAACCAATACCATCAGTCATACAAGGCTTAACAACTTAATGTTTTCTATACCAACATGGATAGAGCTTTTAGAAATATTGCAGGTTACTAAAAAAATGACATAAGCGTACAAAAATTTCTGAAAAAGAACTCCGTGAAAAATTTGACACTTTTTTTTAGAAATGTCTTATAATTTTTAAAATTTTGCAAACTTCTTAAAGGGGCTTCAGTCTTGTTCACAGCTTGGCAAAACGACAAGTTTCTGAAACATTGCATAAATTCTGAAAATAGTACATGTATGTATACATAACCTTTAAAACAACACTTGGTTTTACTTGGTCAAACTTGTTTAGGAATGTGGCAATTTCTATCTGCTTTGTGAAAATTGTCTCTGATTATTGATTTTATTATTGTTGGTAAATTGTCAGGGGAGGAAATGAAAAAAGACAATTTCTCATTTTATTTTTATTCCAACACAACATTTTTCATTTTATTTTTATTCCAACACAACATTTTTCCCATCAATGGGTTTGTAAACCAAAAGTTAATTAAATTATGGCCGAATTTACAGCACACCCTAAAGAAAACTTCTCAGTGAAGAAAAACACAACAATTTACTTAATATGCTGATGGTGAAAGAGATTGGGATAAAAGTACAAAGGCCATTCCCCCATCAATCAATAAAAGCCAAGAGAGAGGAATTAATTTTGGTTGGAATGATACAAGATATATGTCATTATTTCCACACAAACATCAACATATTTTTCTGGGGCAGCTTGACATGTCTTCTCCAAGGACAAGATATGTTCAGGGATCAAGCTAGACTCCAATTTTTGGGAGAAGTCACTTCTCCCTAAGCTCTGGAGAGGGAGAAGTGAGGAATTTTAGGGAGAAGTGGATCTTTTGCGATCACCAATGGACCATTGTGAACCATGACCTGNCCGCATCATGCGGCGTCTCATCTGGGTCTACGCTGTTTGCCAAGGCCTTTTTTTCTAGACGCTAGGCATAAATGGACTCCACAAAGTATGCCCTTATCTACAATAGAGCTGAAGACATAAATAGCAATGTCTAATGAATTGGACATCAACCAGAACACATAATCTAAATTTTGCCCTTATTTCAGACAAAAGTGCAGAAGTTCTAGGCCACAAGGCCACATCTACTAAAATAAAAGTACAAATCAATAAGTCAGCGCAAAACTACACTAAATATATACACTGATCAAATGTAATATAATATTGCTGTTCAGCTGATCGAGCTATTGAACCGAGTTTCCAAGGAAAAAAATGTTCCCAATTTGGTGTTTTCAATTTTTTTTTGATGGTAAATTCACAAAACTAAGTGACACTAGGATAAGTATCCATGTTTCTCATGGAAATTAAATCTGACCTTCACCAGATCATCAGGCAAAAAGTTTTGATTTTTTTATACTAGAAGCCTCCAATCTGATGTTTTCCAACAAGCAAATAAATAAATTGCTAGTGTTGTTGACAATGCCAAAGTTCACGTTGTGAATTAAATTATTTGTTTAAATATCAAGAAACTTTCATACAATTTATCTTCCATTTTCCTCCAAGCTATAGGTCATATTTAAATATACACCAATCAGAAATAATGTATTTTAAAACTGTAGATATAAACAGCCAATGGTCAGCACTAAAACACTTAATGAAAACAACTTTTTGGGATTTTTCATATTCATTTAAACCCTTGCAAGATTTTTTCCTGTGTTCATTATTGTAATGTTATAAGTCAATTTTATACATAGAAACTGATAAACCAATGTATTGTTAGCAACATGGTACTTGGTAGCTTTTAAAAAATATACTTTGCAGCTGTATTTTTTTATAATGCTTGCTTGCCTATGATGATGATTGTGTTTCCAGTTCATGTCCATTCTATAACAAGTCGCTTGTGATTATGACAATTGTATAGATCACAAAACCAGTATTTCCATTTTATTCCAATGTATGTCCATTGTGTAGCCGGACCCTGGCAACACATGGATATTCAAGTCGTGAATTAAATTATATTGATCATGCTGGCACTTGTTTGTATATTGCTACTGCTTTCCATCATGGCAGCCAATGGTCACATTTTTTGGTTTAGACTTAAATAAATGTTCAGGCGTTAAATTATATTCTAAGTTTGTGTCAAGCTAATCCTTAGAAAGAGTAAAAACTTTAATTCCTTAAAATCGCTTAAACATCGCTTAAACAAACTCATTATTATTAAAAAGTTATTAGTCTAATCTCCTTCAAAGTGTTGTGTTGAGTGATGAAAACACTATAACATTAACAGTTGCAAATTTGAATGCTGTTGGCCGGTGGAAGCAGGTTTTATATTAAGTTTATTGAGCAGAATTGAAAAAAAAATCTTTTGTGTAAATTCTTATTTTTAACTTCATTAAAAGTTTATCTAGTGATGTGTTTCAGCAATCACAACATTTTCGTGATAATACAAATTTTGCTATCATTCAGAACTGTTTATTTGTAGTAAATGTTCCGATACTAAAATTTGCATTATAAGGCTTGTTATATCTGATCTATATATTTTATTGACTACATTTTGTATTATCTTTTTTGAAAGATAACTCACAACAGTCATTGATGCTAATGATGATTTTAATAATGTAGGAATACATCATTTTATTACCATTTCTTTTTTTTGTTCTTTTTTTCCCTCCTCCCATAAGTTTTTTCTCACCAGACTTAGAATATCAAAAAAGGTTCTCACCTAATATCCACACATTTGTCTGATTATTCACATAAACTACGCAAACATACCCAAAATATGTAAACAGTAAAGTAAGTAAGACAAATTTAATCTAAGACTAGAAATGTATCGCAGACAATACTGCCCCAATAAGTCAACACGTTCGGACACAAACAAACCACTCAATATTTTACAGTGTACAAAAAAACAAAGAGCCATAATTCAGCCAAAACTGGTTGAAGCCAAAATTATTGTATTAACAATCATCCACACCTATATTGGGCATTTGACTGTGAAATTAAGGCAAGATCCATCCAGTAGTAGAAAACATGAACTTTGGGATGGTAAAAAACAAAGTGCCATAATTCTGCAAAAACTCATCGCAGCCAAAATTCCTTTCTTTTTGATTATCTTCACATGAAGGTCATTAAACTGTAAAAGTTTAAGCGAGATCCACCCATTAGTGCGAGAAACAAGAAAAGTTGAAAACAACCTGTAGGATGAAGGGAAGAACAGATGGACAATTGCGATTCTTGATAACTTCCAGTATGTGGGGGCATTAACAGTTTGTGCCAGAGACAGGCCTGTTTCTGAATGAAAATGTTCATGGCATTGTGTCGTGTTATATATAATTCCTAATTCTGACCAAACTTGGCTATCATCATTTATAAACTCATTTAAAACATATTTTACATTTTTCATAATTATAAAGATTCCCCTTAACAGCTTAATTACCTGCACCGAATAATGAGGATATAATATGGCGGTGCATTTCAGACGGCCTGCTCTCTTCACTTTCCGATGAGGAAGAAACCAAAACGACCTGTGTATTAGACATGGCCTGCCTTCCTTGCCTTTGTTTCCTGGAATTACTTTACTTTTGGTTCCACACTTACTTTGCTTTAGTTTCCTTTCTTTAAAATTACAATACTTTGGGTTGCAGTCACTTACTTAGCTTTTGTTTCTTTCCTTTGGATTATCTTCACTTTGATTCCAACACTTCCTTATTACACCTGAATCAATTCTGTTGGTCATACAGACTTTTATTTTATTTTTTCCTTTTTTTTTACTTGGAGCAACACACTTAAATGCCCTATCTCTCTTTCAGAGGTTTACCTTTCAGTTATCCTTTTTAATTTGTTCTCTTTCTCTCCTCGAGTTAGGATGGATAATACACTCAATGACAATGTACTTCACATGTTTACATAAATACCTCACACTTTGAACTGTCTATCACAATCTTACTTAATTTCTAAAATTTCTTCAGAAAATGTGTATAATACCCGTGAGTCAATATTAATCATAACATTTAAAATATTGTGTTAACAAATCCAGTAGAAAATAGCTTCACTATATTTTTAAGTCAGAGGTAGGAAACAGTCCTGAAGAACATGTATATAAATAATCAAATGATTTTTTTCTTGTCTACATTTTGATCCAGTAAAAATGATGATATTACATGCATACAAGAGGTAGACGTTTTCTTGAGATCAAATTGAACAAATGGCACTCACAAAATACTGGTATCAGAATATTCTAGACGCTTGTCTTGATATTGTCATGTCTCTTTATGAACATTTTGGAAATGGATATCCACTAACTGTTCATTTCAGTTTTCCTGGCTTTATGATTTAAAATCTTTGCAAAATTGTAAAAATTTATTATTAAAGATCTCTTTTCCACTTCAAGCAAAATATTCCCTTAGTTAGTTATTTTTCTTTGCATTTTTCCTCCATAGCTCTCTTTTTTATCCTTTTAATCAGCGGTCAAGTCATGAAGCAGACTGGCTATGTTTCATTTTTATGGTTCTTTTTTCACCATCAGCATTTCAAAAACTCTTACATATTGCACAATAGCGTTCTCTCTTTTTTTGCCATGACAAATATCAGGCTATAAAGTCAATGCATTGCAATAAGTACACTTTGATGCACTTAAAAATATAAAAATGTCAAAAATCTTTTTTTTTAATCTCAGTTCATTCTGCACAACAAATATATTACTTTGCAATAATTATCAATCAACCACAAAAAGTCTGTTTCAATAATTAAGTCTGTAATGTCAGACCAATGTTATTTCTTGTGGTATATTAGTAGAACACAATGTAATTCATGTCTGAATACTTCTCACAGAAGCTTCACATTTTATCACAGTTGCTTCTTTTCTAAACAGTTCCCTATTTAAATATCTAGCTGGCAAAATGGCACAACATTTGTCTGAGGTAGATATATTAATTCACTGTCAACAATTAATTCCATGACCAACTGAATAAAAAAATTGCTAAAAATTAAGCAAACTATTAAACAATAACTAAATTATCATATTTTTGTAAACAGCATTTGTAGAATCAATCAACTGTTTTGAACTGATGTTATTGCTAAAATTGGCGTGATTTATTTAAAGTGACAGTTCGCGGAATAGATCGTTGTTTTGCATATGAATCGTATAGCGAGAAATAAACTTTACATAAATTCATTGAAATATATTTTTTATCGAGGTTGACATCGAAAACCTGGTCAAAATCGGTTTTGAATAGATAAAATAATATATAAGTTTTCATAAAAACATGCAATAGGCGAAAATGATTGCAGCGTCGCGAGTTATGCAAAGTATATCTATATTAAGATTTCGCTAAACATTATTAGCATATGGCAGATATATACATAGATTTAGCAAAAACGTAGCGTTGCAACTCAGTTTCTCTCTGTAACAGATGTATTTGCATTTGCTCTTACCTTCTCTCCGCTAAATTCGCCCATATCCGCAATTTTGTTTGTTTATGTTTGAATTAACGTGTAAGTTGAATCATGAATATTAATTAGGTCGTTTTCGTACCTTACCGTACTCGACCCCAAAATAAAAATCGCTATAATGTTTAATTACTTTCAACCGGATTTTCAGTGATATCCTCAATTAAAACACGTTTTCTTACAATTCTGCCCATATATATTTCCGCGAACTGTCACTTTAAAGAATCCACATTGCAGCTTACTAAAGTTGTTAAAATTTTGAAAAAATTACTATAACAGTGAAATTTAAATTATTTTAATTAAAGCAACAGATAAAGCATTTGTGTTTTTAAAAATAAAAATAAATAGATGTACAATGTGGATGCATTTACATAACCATCAATTACAATAATTAATTTAAAAAACAACGAGTCATTTTGAAAAAGATATTCTAAAATTACGACTTATACTTTACACAAATGAATATTTCCAAAAAAATATATAAATTCTTGCTTTACAGAAATATTTCTTAACTATATTCTTCTTATAACTGCCTATTTTGAAAACAAGTTTCACTCAAACACAAAAATATTCTTATTTAACAATGTAATTCCTTTAATCCTTTGTTAATTTACCAACAATATGAAAGAGCATTTTCTCATTACACAACCATATAGCTATTTTCATGTCTTTTTTACTTTTCCAAAACACAATCCACCATCCAAAATGTGCAGAAATGTATTTCTTTTATTTCAATTTAACAATATTTGCTTATTTTGTTCATTTATAGAACAATTTCAAAACACAATTCACTGTCCACTGTGCAGAAATTTATTTCACTCTTTAATTTAAATGAAATAACAGAAAAAGTTTCATATATATTTTAATAAATGTCTACATATTGTACTGCGCAAAACTTCCGGAAGGCAGCTTATTCTAAGGATTTCTGAGCGTATGAACCATTTGCCAAATCCATGCACGAGAAAGGCTTGCGTCCAAATATCGACAAAACTTCGAGAAATCCGAAAAACCATTGCAGTATCGGTGCACCGCACACAGTTTGTGGCATCAGTGTCAGTTCAACTCTGACTGGTTAACATTTAGCATCTATTTTCTTCCTAAACTCCCCCTTTAACAAGTCAAAAAGTCGATAACCAGTCCAAAAACCTTGCAACATGAGTACCCGCAGTCAGTACATCTTAAGACAGTCTATTGTCCTACCCCCCCAGGTTGCTTGGAACTAATGCTGTTTTTTGCAGACTGTGTACATCAAGTACTTTTTTCCAATAGCTGAACTGCGTGCTCTTCTAAAAATAAACCAGTCGCTTTACCTATTATATATACAGTATTTATTAAATACATAGGCCTCCTGTGCAATACCAATATCCAACCGCAATACAGCTGTATTATATAACAAGTCTAGAATGCGGGTCGATATTACATTCTCTGGAACATGGTGGCCTTATTACTGGTCGAGATTAAGCAATCAATTGTGCTGCGGGTTTTTTTCTTGACTGGTCAAGCTGCGCTATACCAAATTAGTAAGTGGCTACAAATTCCAATATCTTAGTTCTTACAATTTCTATGAAGATTCAACAAATAAGATAGTGGCTACAAATTCCAATATCACAGAGCTAACAGTTTCAATGAAAATTTGACACATTGACTGATGGCTACACATTTAAAAATTTTGGCAGCTCACACTGCCATTTTCCATATCGGCCATTACTTACAAAATAATGTAAATAATTGGCTTTTGTTTTTCTTACCTTCATAAAACCCTAAAGGCCTACCATTTCAATGGTCAGAAATAAATAAGACAAAAGGATCCTGAGAATCCTTGAATGCTCACCTGAGAAACAGTAGCTCAGTCAGGTACATTGTATAAAACTTGAGATCACTGGTTTGGGGCTACTTTTCACTACAGGGGCATAAATTGAACAAACTAAATAGACGATCACTTAACAATGGTATTTAACAATATTTACACATCTGGGCCATGTCATTTTAGAGGAACTTTTTGAAAGTTATTTTGCTATAGTCTATAATAATCATTTTACTCCAGGGGCATGGACAGTTTTGACCCCAGAGATATAATCAAAGTTCTTGGTCTTCTTCTTTTAGAGCTCTTAAAATAAATAATGCCATATTATACATGTGACAAATCTATGTAAAACTGGTTACCCACCAGGGGCAGAGCCACTTTTTTTAACCAAGAGGCATTATTTGAACAAACTTGTAGAAAACCTCTTAATGATGCTACATGTGGAATGCACAGGCTAATCATGGATGACACTGTATGCGCATGCAATAAGCTCAAACATCCCATAATGCGACTCATATGTGTCGTGTTCTGAGAAAACTGGGCATAATGCTTGTGCCTAAAGTGTCGTCCCAGATTAGCGGGTGCAGTCCGCACAGGCTTAACTGGGACGACACTTTCCGCCTAAACTGGATTTTCGCTAAGAAGAGGCAACATTTAAACGAAAAATGTCATAAAAGCGGAAATTGTTGTCCCTGATTAGCCTGTGCGGACTGCACAGTCTAATCTGGGATGACAATTTACGCACAAGCATTTTGCCCAGTTTTCTCAGAACACGCCATATATTGGAACCTGTATACCAGATATCCCACAAGAGATGGTGGGCCGATTTAGAGAAGCAATTATCAGGAAATCTTTTTTTACAAGAGTTTATTGCGACATCGCCTCATATGTTATTGTCAAGAACAAAAAGGTCAAGATCTTCAGTGAATCTGTACATATTTTTCTTACCATATTGTCAATGTTCTTAAGACAGCGCAAGTCAAATTAGGTGAAAAATGTTTTTTATTTCCTTCAAACAGTGGCTTCATGACAGATTTTCTGAAAAAATACTTGATATGATATCCAATCAGAAGGCAAAGTTATTTTCATGTTAGAAAATCATGGACAAGTATAGGTGAAAAGAATCTTTTCTGAAAACTGTGAATAGTATAGTCGACCAATAGTTGAGACTGGAACCTCGTGAAAACATTGTGTGTTTTACACTTAACAGACTCATGTAAGAGCCTCACTCTATTAAAAACATACCTTAATGCATGTGCAGAACGTGCTGTATACGATTAGCCTGCGCAGTCTGCACAGGCTAATCAGGGACAACACTTTCTCCTTTGATGTATTTGTTATTTAAAGGAAGTCTTTTCAAAGCGAAAATCCAGCTTAAGCGGAACGTGTTGTCCCTGACAGGCCTGTGCGGACCTCACAGGCTCATCTGGCACAACACTTTACGCACATGCATTAAACCCCATTTTCCCAGAGCGAGGCTCATAAACAGGATCCTTGAACTCTGTGATAAACATCCCTTCCAGCTCTGGAGCATGTTGACCGATTGAGGAAATAGGACGGAGGGGGGGACTCTGTTAGCAGCCAAACTATCTGAACCGATATTGATTTCCATATAAATATCACAGCTAGCTTTTTGCTTTTACAGGAGAAGACCTAGTTTCAGCGGCAGGAAAACAGGGTACTTTATGTACAATTTACACGGAACAAGGGCGAACAAAACACAGTTTATGTGAAAGGTTGTTACTTCCAAATGTACATGTACAATAGTAGTCATTCATAGTTGGGTTTTTTTGCATTGATGTGCATATGTATTACATGTATCATTTATTTGTCATTATATACATGTTTTTTTTCTCAGATTTCATAACAAAAAATTCCATTTATTAGTAACTAAATGCAGAAAGTGGGTGAAACAAGACATCTTTCCATACAGCACAGATGCCCCCATGTTAGTATAGCTCCTGACCAGACTGCGTGAATTTGCAAAATGGTCTGGAGCTTCGCTGGCTGCATATGACATAAGACCCATTTACGCATGACATGGCTTATATTAATTACTTATAACTTTTTTCTCATACAGGACATGGGATGTGTAATGACAAGAATAGACAGAGAGGTTTTCCAAACTGGGACCTGTTAGAATAAAGAGAAAGAAAGATATTGAAACTTTAAATTACATGAGAATCAAATTATTGGCCTAAATAAATTGAACACAGTATCTAATTATAACCTGTATAAAATGCCCTCAAACATTTAAATGAAGTGAGGAGACCATCAGATAAACACTGCGGAAGGGTAAGTTTACCAATAAAAGCAGCATATAGTTTGATGAAGTTTGAAGAAGATAGGATCAGAACGGCTGGACTTTTAGACCGAAAACAAACGAGAATTAGAACAAGTGCAGTCACCGTTGTGTGCCATATGTCCCCAAAGTATTGTTCTGACCAAAACGTGTGATCTTGAGCTTCAAAGTAAGGGAAAACCAAAACGTTTTTTTAACAAACAATTAACAAAGAACAATAACTCTAAAATACTGAAAAACTCATAGATTTATGATATTTATGCTCTGCACTGCTTCTCAGAAGGCCTTTCCATTTTTTGAACTTGTGTAAGATTCCCTTAATACATTTAGATTAATGCTCCAAAACAATGAAAACAAGGGACAAAATTGTCACACAACCAGGTTTTCAATTTGAAAAAAAAAGTCTGATAAAGGGAGACAACTCAAAATGTGCATTGTTACTGATTGTTCCTAGTTACCCCCCATGTGTCAAATTCAATCTATTTTCTAAAAGTGTGACCTTGACGTTGCAGATATCGACGTTATTCTTTCGCATGACTCACCGTCCAATGATGGTGAACAAATGTGCCAAATGATTTTGAAATCTCACAATGAAGGACATAGTAATGGCCCAGACAAGCTCATTTATGGCCATTTTTGACCTTTGAACTCAAAGTGTGACCTTGACTTTGGAGATATCAACGAAATTCTTTCGCACAACACTGTTCAATGATGGTGAGCAAATGTGCCAAATGATTTTAAAATCCCACAATCAACGACATAGTTATGGCCCGGGCAAGCTCATTTTTTACCTCTGAACTCAAAGTGTGACCTTGACCTTGGAGATATTGACGTAATTCTTTCGCGCAACACACCGTCCAATGATGGTGAGCAATGTGCCAAATGATTTTAAAATCTCACAATCAACGACATAGTTATGGCCCGGGCAAGCTCATTTTTTACCTCTGAACTCAAAGTGTGACCTTGACCTTGGAGATATTGACGTAATTCTTTCGCGCAACACACCGTCCAATGATGGTTAACAAATGTGCCAAATGATTTTAAAATCTCACAATCAACGACATAGTTATGGCCCGGGCAAGCTCGTTTTTTGGCCATTTTTGACCTTTGAACTCAAAGTGTGACCTTGACCTTGGAGATATCGACATACTTCTTTCGAGTGACACACCGTCCAATAATGGTGAAAAAATGTGGCAAATGATTTTAAAATCTCACAATGAACGACAATGTTATGGCCCGGGCAAGCTCATTTATGGCCATTTTTGACCTTTGAACTCAAAGTGTGACCTTTACCTTGGAGATATCGACGTAATTCTTTCGCGCGACACACCGTCCAATGATGGAGAACAAATGTGCAAAATGATTTTAAAATCTCACAATGACCGACATAGTTATGGCCTGGGCAAGCATTGTTCCGCCCGCCCGCCTGCCGACATTCATCAATCTTATAACCAGTTTTTTCCTTCGGAAAACCTGGTTAAAAATATTCTCTTTTAATACTTATGAATTTATGCTCCACACATGAAAAACTAGAGCTTTGTCACTGACGTGACATATACCCCCACATGCTGCATTGACACAGAATATTTTGCTATGGCCCGGACAAGCTCATTTATGGACATTTTTAACCTTTGACATCAAAGTGTGACCTTGACCTTGGAGATATTGACGTAATTCTTTCGCGCAACACACTGTCCAATGATGGTGAACAAATGTGCCAAATGATTTTAAAATCCCTTGATGAACCACATAGTTATGGCCCGGACAAGCTCATTTATGGCCATTTTTGACCTTTGACCTCAAAGTGTGACCTTGACCTTTGAGATATTGACGTAATTCTTTCGCGCGACACAC
>VMBQ01001964.1:0-74233 GCA_007657795.1 Dreissena rostriformis
CAGGACTGTATATTGTTTACAATTTTACGTCTTAATGCTTAACATGTAATTGTGAAGCGCAATAGAATATGTTACATTTTTTTGCGCTATATAAATGCTATGTATTTAAATTGTATTTGTATTGTATAATATCGGTTAGCGCTTATTACAGTTACACACCAATACGATGTCGTGTTATGACATGCTTGGAATATACATTATTTCATATCTTCACAAAAATAGAATTAATTATGACGAGTTTTCCATACAATTATCTGGAAAGAGGAAACTTGCGAACTTTAATTTATTCACGATTTTTGATATGTTGAAAAAAAAGTAAAGTTGGCCTGAGCTTCATGGTTTTATAGTGACACGATAACCATACAAAGTTATTTTCTTTGCATTTGTATATTTTATTGCGCCTCAAACGTATTGAATGATTATGTGCATTTAAATTCGTTTCTCTCCCAAACAGTAGCAGTTCGAACTCCACGCTTTTTTGCTGGGCATTCTAAAGAATTTAAGACCTCGTCTTTCTAATGAAGTCGCCAACAAAAAGGCCGTTAATTGTCGACCCCCTCTGAGAATCATTTGTGGCGTTCGGGGGCTTTCCGTCACTAAAAGCGATCCGTTGAATTATTAATGAGGCAAATACAAGGTGACTACTTCATTTCAAAGTGTCAACTGCGTATCCTAAATTAGATAACTTCAGATGCGACCATTGTTTCTTTTGAACTGCAAGATATGGCGTTCATTGTTGCTACTGGTTTGTAAGTACATTGGCAAATTAAAGGTCTTATTTAGCTTCTACGGAACAAACGCACGGGTATATAATCCAAATAAGCGTGGTTTTGGCTCGGTTGCTCTTTGTTACCGAACAGAAAAGAACAGAAAACAATGCATACATTCCAAAATATTATAGAACCCGTCCAAANCACTTTATGTCATAATCGCAATAAACAAGATATGTGTATTTTTATAGAGAAAATATCTTGAAGGTTTTCAATCATTATTCTATCAATATTTTATTGAGAATATGGCTATTGTTTTCGATGTGTTGATGCCTTTTAGTTTTGTAAAAACGTTTTAGGAGCTATTTAGCGGACACGACTATCTTACGGACGTACGGTCGAAAGGCATTCATACAACGTCCGAGACGGGAGTTGTTTGTAATGATATAACATAATTTTCAGGACAAGTATTTTGATGCGTATGAATCGTACTTGGACCGTTGTATCGGAACAACTGCTCGTGGTTCAGTAATCTATAATCAACGACATTGGGTTATTAGAACATTCATTCGTTGACCCGAAATATTTTTAGCAATTGTAAANTTTTCAGGACAAGTATTTTGATGCGTATGAATCGTACTTGAACCGTTGTATCGGAACAACTGCTCGTGGTTCAGTAATCTATAATTAACGACATTGGGTTATTAGAACATTCATTCGTTGACCCGAAATATTTTTAGCAATTGTAAAGAAATTTTACAGCTTCAAGACTATTCCGTCTTGGTTGCATATTGAAGTTTTCCTTTCTCAATTTGTGTAAGAATGATAATTGATGGTATTTAATCTCCTTCTTTACAACATGTTAAAAAACGTGTCTTATTGCGCCTCTTTCAATTTCTACGCTGATTCAAGTAAAGTCAACTCAGTTTATTAAGTAAATAAAATCCTTTGGCCCAAACTACACAGTATTTTACACAAAACATAACACATGTTTGACGGTGCGAACACATCATCTTACAAATAAAATATATCAACGTGTTAAATTTTATTCATAAGATGATACACATATGTACATAATTTCAATATTGATAGAGATGTAAGACATATATATATAGTTTTGCCATGTATTTCATGTCATTGAACACCTGCTATTGGCGACAAGACCCGCACTAACAGCCAGGGGCTTATCAGCGAACTCTCGTGTGTGCACGCTTTGTGGATAGAACAAACTGGCAGATGAAGATCACTTATTTTGAAAATGATTTATGTTTACATATCTGTCTTTCAGTGGACTGTTCATACGCGCATAAACACATCAAGTATGAAACCTCATAGCTTAAACAGCCAGTAAACGAAAACGTAAATATAATATACACTGTTTATACTAGGAATATTCCCTGCCAAACAGGCCATCAGCCCATGTTGACGCCAACACGTCAAATTTTGATTTTATGGGCCACAGCTGTTGCGATCTGCCCAGTTTGTCCTTTGTTAGGCATTGCAGATAAAAACCACTCATTTTTTTTATCGTGTAAAGATTGTAAGTTTTGTGTTGCACAAATCGAGCAAATCGTTCCGCTTGACTATCTTGGTCGAAAAAGCAATCAGGTTTGCATACTTGAAATGGACACATTGTGGTGTAAAACAATATATCGTTCAAATGCACACATTTGCTACCCCATAATCACAGGTTATAAAATGGATATGATAGCCATTTAAAACTTCTGTTTTTGCAGGAAACTCATTTAAAAAAAAAACTTTCATTACTACCTTTGCCTAAAACTTAATTGTGCCTTAATGGAATATATGGATAAAAGGACAATTTTAAATTTGAAATCAAAATCTATAAAGAATAGTTGAGGACTAGCATTCTTCGATGGATTAATTTTGATTCTTTGAAGTGACATTTCTAGAAATTAATAAGCGTTGTGAAAAAAATCGCGACTTATTCACGTAAAGCAACTAAGATTGTTTAATCATGTGGATTGCGTTCTGTGTGTATCATGGTGTTTGGTAAGTTTGATTACGGGAGACCGCTTGCGTAAAGCTAGGTTGAGCTGCCATACTGGTTGAGCGAGTGCGCGTGCACTGTCTGAGTTTGTTTTGTAAGTTCGTCCACGTTGACATGGCGTCTTGCGCGTTATACCCCTGTCCCAAACCACGGGCCAATGTCACACGTAGTGCTCAAAGGTCAAAAGTGGACCTAATACAGCCTCTTCGGACTGTAGCATTATTCATTATGTAATATTAAAATATTCATGACTTTGAGTCTCAGTGTTTCGCTTAAAACCTGCATCAATAACTCAAATGCTGAAATATTTTGTAATTCCAATTTTTATTTCCATCGTAAACATAATATACTTTGCATATGACATATTATGTTTAAAATACACAAAATGAGTATGTTGTGTTAACGATTTTTTCGATATTAGTTATGGTACAAAGCATCTGTAAAGACTATGGTTGGTGTGAATACAATTTGTTTGAAACAGTGTCTATTTCAAAACGTGATTTAAAGGTGAACTAATATGGAATAGCATTTCACAAGTACATAAAGATATGAGTTAAAAACACACACAAAATAAAAAAGGGAAAAAGTGTATGTTGCTTTAAGGTAGGTGTTCCTATATAACAAAGTATATTTAAAGTTGTTTTTTGGGTAGGTGTACTTATTGAGCATGAAAAGCGCCCAGCGAGTATAATATCTATGTAATTATTTAGTGTAGTCGCGATTAATTTCTCGAGTTTAATTCTATTATTAAACAAGAGATGTGTTTGTCAGAAACACTGCGCCGCTTTGAAATAAAATTTCTGTATATCATTTGGCAGGTACAGAAATTATATCCCTTTAAAGCTTATTACTTCCCTTGGATTTTGTTTTATTTGACCTTTGACCTTGAAGGATGACCTTGACCGTTCACCACTCAAAATGTGCAGCTCCATGAGATACACATGCATGCCAAATATCAAGTTGCTATCTTCAATATTGCAAAAAGTATGACCAAACTTTATCCAAGGTTAAAGTTTTGGGACGGACAGAATGACAGACAGGCCTAAAACAATATACCCCCTCTTTTTCGAAGAAGGGGGCATAAAAAGGACAAAAGACGGAAACATAATTTGACCAGTAGACTTTCTCAAGCCTGTATTTCGGCGAGCTGTTGACACAATTGGTATCCGTGTTGACGGTTAAAGCGTCTTAAAACATTACTAATCACAGAACCAAACCGCTGTAATCATTGCTATGTTTTTAAATGTGTCGTACTGCTTTTTTTTGTATAAATGTATAGGAAAATGGTCATTCAAGTTAATAAAATGTATGTGAATAGTAACTGCAACTTCTCTCCTGATAGCGTTCTGTAGTTTATGTTTTTAATATTAAAGAATTATATAACTCCAGAAACATTAGCAGGACAGAACCTATTGTCCGATAGTCTTTTATTTACGACAAATAACCAAATGCTTAAGCCATGCAAGACAATACATTACATACAAAATTTAAACCATTATTAAAGTTTGGGTCACTGCCTTGAAGCGGTCAATGCGCAGCATTTTAGGGAGGAAGGTTAATAGTTTGAAAAGCATGCAAAACTAAGATTTAGTCCATAAATTATCACACATCATACAATAAATTGTAACATAGATTTAACATCACCCTGCTTAGCGATTGACTACTTCAAACGTCGAGTCCAGTTGTATTTATACTGGAGACCTTGGTTTGAAAATATATACCAAACCGTACTTTCTGATGACGAATTTTAACCAAATATGGATCATGATCCTTTCTTTTAGTTTCTCGCAGTTGTATCCGCCAAAATAATGACCGGACGCATTCGCAAGCGGAGGTCACGTTGGCAACTGTTGCAAAGTTTTAGTTCCGGAAGTGACGTGTTTGCTTCTAAGACATTGTACCCATCATGTCGTGACGAATTAAAACACGTCCGTTACTCACGGGCGCCACATCTTATTTGAGATGCATGAATNACTTCAAGACTCCGTATGTTTTTCTCGATTTTGTCCACAAATATCCGAAGATCTTCATTTGTGTTTCTTGGAGGGCGTATGTCCATTAACATGTTGTAGTGCAGGTCAATTGCTTCTTGCCTGTTCCCAAACCTTTCATGGAGAATTTTAACAGCCACTGAATAATTCTCTTTTGATAATGTTAGACCAGCCACTGCACTTTCAGCCTCTCCCACCAGTTTGCTTTTTAGGTAATTGAACTTGTCTATTTCAGAAATGTTCTCATTTGTATGGACAGCACTTTCAAAAGAGTCCCAAAATTCTATCCATCGGATCTTTTCGCCATTAAACGACCTTATTTCAAGTTTTGGTAATTTGACATTAGTTGTGTTTGTCACCTTCCTACTTTCACTTTGTTTTTTAAAGAACTCCTCTTGCAATTTCATCTGATGCTCGAACAGCCTTTGCATTACAGTTTCATCCATTGTCACATCCTTTGTACTTTCAACTGTGTTCAGTTTCTCTTTCAGAAGCTGAAGATCAGCAATAATGTCCATTGCTTTATCAAGCAGTGTTGCATCTTCATTCAATATTGCTTCCGTCAACTCGGGGTCACCATCCCCGAGTGTCTCTGCTACTTTGTCAGACTGGCATTGTAGTTTCTCACTGCATGATTCCAACTTTTTAATACTTTTACTTATATCATCAGCTACCTTTAGTTTATCACAATTCGATATTTCCGTGTCCAAAATGTGTGACCCATTCTCAAGTTCCTTTTTTAAAGCATTTAAAGCCCTTGTCCTCAAGCCCTTTATATATTGTAAATTTGCCATTGTTATTTCAAGTAGTTTTCCTTTCAGATACTGACACAACTTTAAATGTAATTTATTTCTTTTCTATCATTCTGTCCATTTGTACTTGTAATGCTTTCAGTCCTTTGATTGCACTGCACTTATATCCATTTTTATTTCATCACTGGTATAAAGCTTCCGGTTCGCGGGACCATTCAATGTGGCGAGGATTTCCAATTGTTCAATTATAATAACTGTTCGGACTGTATACAATTAAATCACCACATTGAGTTCATTTACAACACAACACTTTGATAAGATTCTTGATCGTATTTTATTTTCTATTTCACCACAAGTTTCATAATATTCCAAAATAATCTATTTTTACTTTAACACTTAATATTTAGTTCTTTCCTTATTGCTGGTCTAAATGCAACTGACTTAAATCCCTAAAAACTGAGAATCTCCAAAGTCATGGTGTCCGTCATAAATCAAAGAGATACAGAATTGACATGTTATCTGATTGCAATTAAGAGAGCGCTTGGAAATGTAAACATCTAGCCCCATTTGAACTAATTAATAAAGCCATTAACCCGAGTGTATCAGCCCCACTGCCATGCCCCACATGGAATCTACAGGTCAGGGAGTCAAGTGTCAGCCCTACCATGATGTCTGCTTAATTACTCGCATTTCGCGACACATTTATAAAATATTACAATTAATACCGGTTTACTTCATATTAATGAACATAAACCTGCGTAACGCTGAATAGAAGTTGGCATTTATTACTTTTTTCCCTTTTTTAGTTATAATTTAAATGACGATGGCCTTGCCATACTAGTATATGGATATCAGTTTTTTATACGCTGCATTTTGATTTAACGTTCCACAGCTGTTGCGGTCTGCTCAGAGCCTGTATTCACAAACCTATTCTTAGAGTTAAGAATAAAGAATAGTCTTAGGCTCAATAACATACCTCAGAGTTTGCATATATACATGATACAAATGGTGCTTAAATCATTAACATATTGTTCTAAACGAAGAATTAAATAATTAAACGTGTTCACAGCCACGCTAGACTTGAATTTCAAGTTGTTTATGTATTTTGAAGTTTTAAGAATATTCTTCATTTTTAGACTTAAGTTTAAGATTGTGTTGGTGAATACGGGCCCTGTTTGTCCTATGCTATGCATTGCAGATGAAAACCACTCATATTTTATCTTCTAATGATTTTACTTTGTGTTGCCAAATAAATATTCTTAGAAGTTAGTTTATCTGAAAATGTCAAGCGTTTATAAAATAATATAATTCATACCGATTAACTGCATATAAATGCACCGAAAACTGCGTAACGCTGAATAGAAGTTGGCAAAATAATATTCATTTTTTTCTGTTTTAGTGATAATTTAAATGAGGATGGTCATGCTATATATGGACACCAGTTTTTCATGCGCGGCATACACACGTTTGATAACGTTTATGCGGCGACTCGAGTTTGAGGCGTTACATACTGTTGCTTAAATATTAAGCACCATTTGTTTATTTAATGGTGCGTTGTATTGCCTTTTCTGTATTGTGCAGACAATTTTCCTTTTGCCGTAAAAAAAAAACACTTGCGGATGTTTACAATAATTTCTCTCCTGACAATGTTTCTTGAGAAGCATTATTCTAATAAAGCTGTAAACAATTACACAAACGGTTGCTCTTTAAAAAAAAATCATTGTAATTGAAATATCCAATTACAGTTACCAATGACTAAGGTGATTTAAAACGCTAGTAATTGTTGTTTCAATTGTTAAATTACTGTATTGGATAGCAACAGAACTAATCGGTGTTGACTTTGATAATTCCTCTGGTAATCCGCTCTTCGAAAATTCCTTTTTCTCACTCAAAGAAATTTAATTAAACCCTCCACCATGGTTGTAAAAAGGTCCATTTACAAACGAGACCTTTGTTCCCATGTCAAAACTAATTGTGACCCAATTAAAGTAATTGTTCTTCACGAGATCGCGTCAAATCCCACGTGACGCGCGTGTTAAGGGAAGACATTACATTTCGTTGTGCATTTTACGGCAACTTAATCAAAACTGTTTATCGAGTTTAGGAATGAATACTGTAATTGCAAACAATGTGTCAGTGAATGTGTGAACATAGTTTGTTTCGTTAGAAAAGTTCGAAGTGCTTAATACTTAATTTTAATGTTTTCCCATTAAATGTGCTCGGTAACTGCGTGGAGTGCCATTTTGTTTTGTGATTGTTTCAATGGTGTTGCATAGCGACTGAATCGTTGAACAAGACTCATCCCCTTGGTGCAAAAACGTGCCATGCCCTCTTGAAATTTAATGTCGCATTGTACCTTTTTGCACCAATTGAGTGATGTATTAANGGTGTTGCATAGCGACTGAATCGTTGAACAAGACTCACCCCCTCGGTGAAAAAAAAGTGCCATGCCCTCTTGAAATATAATGTCGCATGATACCTTTTTGCACCATTGAGTGATGTATTAAATATTGGTTCCTTTGACAACATAATTTTTCTATAGTTATGCATATGTGGACGTACCTTCGATATTCCCCTTATTAAATGTGTTTACAAAACCGGTTGGCTNGTATTAAATATTGGTTCCTTTGACAACACAATTTTTCTATAGTTATGCATATGTGGACGTACCTTCGATATTCCCCTTACTAAATGTGTTTACAAAACCGGTTGGCATGCCGTGACAGTGTTCGCATTGCTTACATGGCCCACCTGTAGCAGTTGGTTTGTTTCAAGCGTTCTGATTGGCGTATTGAAACCGAGATAGTCTAACGGACCTGTCAAATGCCGCGTTTAAAATCAGTTATCGGGTTTATGATAACCCCCGTCGCGTTGACAGACCGCCCGACTGTGGTGTGCAATAGTCTGTGAAGAACGTCAACGGTGTATAGACTTGAATCATTTGGATGAAATACGACGTTTGGCATAGTTTATTTGGTTCTTTCTCGTAGAGCTAAATTGATAACGACATAGTACTATTGTCAGTCGCAAGCATAAACTGTTTCGTTAATAAATGTCGCATCCATGTTGTATTGTCAAAACTTAGTTGGTAATATATTTCATAAATAAGTAATGGGTCATTTGGTTGCAAAATAAAATGGCAACAACTAAAAATAAATAATTTATGTCGATTTATTAATATTGACATGTTTTACACCCAAAATCATTTGTGAATTCGTTAATGGACGTCGAAAATAATTTCTGAATTATTAATCTGACACATCGTCAACTTCAAATAACCACGCATTAATCATTGAAAACTAATTTATTGTTAAATATATCAAACAGGTTTTGCACATTGTGCATAATAATTAATTTATTTTCATGCAAACGCGTATTTTGTCCACATTTTCTATCCTGAGCCTATCGCAACATATAAGTTGATCGAATATCATGTATGGTCCTTTCAAATATGAAGTTTGTTTGACATTTGGTATGTTCTCTGTTTAATGNATTTTCTATACTGAGCCTATCGCAACATATAAGTTGATTGAATATCATTTATGGTCCTTTCAAATATGAAGTTTGTTTGACATTTGGTATGTCCTCTGTTTAATGTAACATTCAAACATATGGTCACTTGTAATTATATAATGCGTTATTAATAGTATTCTATCACGCAAGCGTCATGTTGATTCGCTAATCATCATCCCTTTATATAATAAACTCAAGATATGTAAATTCCCTTTTATCGCGCTATAAGGCTTCGAAATTTATTAAGTCCGTTGGTTGTATTTCAATCGACAATTAACCGTTTTTAATATTGCAAACTATTATCAATAATATTGATTATTAACTCTCAATAATAAAGAGTTGCGCCCCTTTTCCCGTTGCAGTTGTGCGACGAATCGGCCATCCGTACCAAAACCGAACACCTCCGAAGCGCAAGAAGCCGCGCACGTCGTTTTCCCGCCTGCAGATCTTGGAGCTGGAGAAGCGCTTTCACCGCCAGAAGTACCTGGCGTCCGCGGAGCGCAGCGCCCTAGCCAAGACGCTGAAGATGACGGACGCCCAGGTGAAGACCTGGTTCCAGAACCGTAGGACGAAATGGAGGTAAGTTGACCACCATATTGGATTGTTCAATTACATTTCTTAAATTTCTTTTAATAAGAAAGGGAATTTACGGAGAGAGGGTTACCAGAGGAATAATCAAAGTCGGCAACGATTAGTTCTGTTGCTATTTAATATGGTATTTTAACAGTTTTAACAACAATAAGTAGTGTTTAAAGTCACCTTAGAGTTTGTTTGTAGATTTGTTATCACTGGAAAGGGCGACGATTGTGTGTGTCAGTTGCCGTCATTTCCCGCGATGATATAAGCGTTATCACCAACAGGCTATCTACACATATTTTTTATGCTGGTCGGTAACTATCGGTCGGTCACGTTTTTTTTTTATCGCTTCGTGGAAATGAACAAAATACGTTATCATTTTGCTTAGGGGGTCCTCCGCCAACTTACTTTTTTCATTTCAATTCATATTTTGCTATAACCATATACATGTAATTAGAGTACCTTAAATTCAGCCGAGCGACCCAGTACCGTTTTCGCCCTCTTGGTATTATATGCTACTGATTATTTTAACATTTAAAAATCACACATTTTTCAAAATGAGTTATATAAGGACGTATGTCATTGATACGTTTTTTTTTTAAATTTGTTCGTTGGTTGAAACGATTCTTAATTTATTTAAAACAGTTTCTATTGCTTCTACGAATTTTCTTGTCACCGCCAATATCCTTTAAATTTATCAAACTAAAACATGTAAGAAGACCACCACAAACTACAAAAAACTACTGTTTTGCATTCAAAATCGCGTGTGTGTGTATTTCAAAGTATTTAAGGTCCTTTCCGCGCAAGAGGCAACTAAATGTGAGGACCCGGAGTGTGTCCCAGCACTCATACCTAATTTATTTACTAGACGTTGGGATGGATTTTAATTAAAAGCTGCAATTTACAGCAATTAAGTTGTTACTATAAGATTTTCACAAAGATTTTACAGTTTTGGTGCGATCTTGTATTGTGGGGGGGGGGCGGAGCCGGATAATCCGGAGGAAACCCTAACTGTCGGTATGCTGACCTCCAACCGCCTCCGGGAATGGGGATTGAAATCGGGTCGCCAGGGTAAGAAGCGCGTGTTCTAACCGCTGCGCTTACAGGACAGCCATGTATTGGAAATGATTTTGTCCTTATAATTGCAGACGGCAGACGGCAGAAGAGCGGGAAGCGGAACGACAAGCCGCAAACCGGCTGATGATGTCGCTACAGGCGGAAGCCAGTAAGACGGTTTACGACATCCGAGACCCGTTATGCATGAGCAATTCCTCACTTCACGCTCTACAGAATCTGCAACCGTGGGTTGATGAAACTCAGAGAAGTTCGAGTTAACAAACAGTTGAACGTTGTTCTTTTATTTTAATTATACTGACTTTGATGAGATGCCATAAAAGGTTTCCGGTGAAAGTGTGTCTATTGTGAAATGAGTTGTTTGTCTGGTGTTTTTTTTTTCTCTAAAATGTAACGTACGATACGTATACGAATATACGTATTGTACTTAAAAAGAACACGATAGGTACGATTTGTATCATATAATTTCTTGAAACACTATATAGTTGATGATGCCTTAGCATACATATATTACGTTCGAACCAATTGAACAGTAAATTATAAAATTATACTCCATTCGTACCTTATCTTTTCAAGCACAAATACAATTCAATGTACACAATACAAATAAAGGAGGTATATGTGAAATAAGAGCCGTGCGAGTTCATTAGAACAGACGGTCATTGTAACCGCATTCAACTTAGTTTCGGTGTACTGGGGCTGTAGGGGATTGGTATTGTGTGCATATAAGACGTTGCTGTAATTTAAAATCATTGATTTAGTTATATTCATGTTCAAAGTAAATAGTACAGAAAACAATTCGCAATAACACGTATGTTGATGTAATAGTTTTTGCTACGTTCAGCTTCTCTCAATGACGAAAGCAAACGCAGTTAAAATTGATTGATCAATACTATGAAACAGGTCAAACGATTGTCTTTGATTGCAATGATATGTAATTATGTTTTTATGTTATTTATGTATTTTACAAGTTATGTTATGCATTATGATTATAAATGATATTATAACAAGCCTTAAATGTGCTTAACATAAACAAGTTAAATGTTATGTAGTTGGAAAGGATTTGGGTTTGACTATGTTGACATTTTTAATTTTTATTTTATTGTTACTCATTTCATTGTATACCAATAGAGAACTACATGTTGCATTAGGAAAATGGAATTCTCGTTGCTATGGATACAAGTTAGTTGCGAATTTTATCGTAATTTGAATTATGGTTGATTTTTGTTTGACCTCTTATCCTCCGAGAAGTTGTCTATTCGCAGAGATGAACATGCATTGATAAAAGCGGTTTTGTTTTATGTACACGTTTGTGTAATTCCAGTATTAGATGATGCCCGATTATGTACATTGTATGGTTATATATTGTATTTGACGATCTCTGCTTGGGATAAACATATGAAATAAACGGGTTTTACTCTTCACAATTAAAACGTGTGTTTGTTGTTTTATCTCTCACAGGTTTTGTTAGTTAAACGTTACTTATAAAAAACAAGTCACACTTGTTTTGTTTATGCGTGTAATCGACCAATATCATTTCCTGTTTTATAATCAATTAAATGAGCCTCGCTCTGTGAAAAGGGGGTTTAATGCATGTGCGTAAAATGTAGTCCCAGATAAGTCTGTGCAGTCCGCACAGGCTAATCTGGGACGACACTTTACGCTCATGCATAAACCCCCTTTTCACAGGGAGAGGCCCAAATGCTTTATTTTGTTCCATTACTATTCTGAATGAAATACAGACGACGGCAACGTGACACCTTGGTCTGTAGCCACATAAATTAGGTGATTATGATGTCCGACTTAATATCCTTCAGTCGATACGAGCCTCGNTTGTTGTTTTTATCTCTCACAGGTTTTGTTAGTTAAACGTTACTTATAAAAAACAAGTCAAACTTGTTTTGTTTATGCGTGTAATCGACCAATATCATTTCCTGTTTTATAATAAATTAAATTAGCCTCGCTCTGTGAAAAGGGGGTTTAATGCATGTGCGTAAAATGTAGTCCCAGATTATTCTGTGCAGTCCGCACAGGCTAATCTGGGACGACACTTTACGCTCATGCATTAAACCCCCTTTTCACAGAGAGAGGCCCAAATGCTTTATTTTGTTCCATTACTATTCTGAATGAAATACAGACGAATGACTAGACGGCAACGTGACTCCTTGGTCTGTAGCCACATAAATTGGGTGATTATGATGTCCGACTTAATATCCTTTAGTCGATACGAGCCTCGTTTTAGGAAAACTGGGCTTAATGCATTTGCGTGAAGTGCCGTCCCACTTTAATATGTGGAGTCCGCAAAAAATGAACAATTCCAAAGCGGAAAGTGTTGTCCCTGATCAGCCTGTGCGGACCGAACGTGCTTATCTGGGATAATACTTTACGCGCATGCATGAAGCCCAGTCATAATGTTAATACAACTAAAATGAACAGATTAATACATGTACAAGTCTATTACGTTGGACATAAAAATAACTAGCAAAGAAATGTTATCAATACCAGAATGCGTAGGAGGTCCCTATGTGTTGAACATTTACACCGTAGTATCCCGTATCGGTAATTGTAAGTGGCCCTCGACCAAAATTAATGGAAAGCGTCAGATTACAAGACGGTTGTTGAAACTTATGTGCCCCGATGTGCGTCTGGTCGCAAAGTGAGGTTCACACTTATAAATGAGACGCGCTCTGAGAAAATGGGGTTTAATGCAAGTGCGTAAAGGTTCGTCCCAGATTAGCCTGTCAGTCCTCACAGGCTTATCAGGGACGACACTTTCCGCCTTTATGATATTTTTCGTTTAAAGAAAGTCTCTTCTTAGCAAAAATTCAGTTTAGGCGGAAAGTGTCGTCTCAGATTAGCTTGTGCTAATCTGGGACGACAATTTACGCACATGCATTGAAACCCTTTCCACAGAGCGAAGCTCAAGTGTCTCTGAATTCTCTGGAATTGTGTTTGATTCCGCTTGATGATGTCGCACATGTATGCACATGTATGTGAAAGAAACCCGAAGTGCAAATACAGCTAAGAAAACCATCAACTCTTGTAATAATATAAGCAGTACATCGTCTTGAGTGGACTAAAATATTTTTTCAAAACAAATTAACCCATTTATGCCTAGTGGACCTTCCCATCCTTCTATATTGTATCAGTTTTTTCCAAAATTAGGGGTGTTCAGTATATTTATTTCTATATTTAGAATATTTCTTACAGAAATTGCTTTAAGCAAACAGCGCAGACCCTGATGAGACGCCGCATCATGAGGCGTCTCATCTGGGTCTACGCTGTTTGCCAAGGCCTTTTTTTTCTAGATGCTAGGCATAAATGGGTTAATACAGATAACGACATTTTAATCAAACTACATCATATGTCCTTGCATTCATGAATGCATCGTACAGTTAGTTATATTGAACACACTTGTTTGGTTCAATGTCATTTTCAGAACCGGTTTGTCACTTTTCGATTGGAAGTTAGTTTTTCATTGTGTAACCATAAGCCAAAGCTTGTATATAAGTCAATTTATATTCGTGTTTGAATACCAGAGGGTTTTGTTTCAGCTCAAATTCTTTGGTTGTTTTATAGCAAATGGCGATGACAAAAGATTGACGTATAAATAAAAAGCAGATGTTTGAGCTATTTTTTGTTTGTTTTCTATTTGCTTTTAATGTGATGCACGTTAAGCGAAACAGGTAACTTAATGAGTACATTATGAGAGACTCGTTCTGTGAAAACTGCGCTTAATGCATGTGCGTAAAGTGCCCTCCGTGTTTAGCCTGTGCAGTCCGCAAGAGACTTCTTTTGAACGAAAAAACAACAACATAAAAGCGGAAAGTGTCGTCCCTGACAAGCCTGCGCGGACTGCACAGGCCAATCTTTGACGACACTTTACGCACATGCATTAAACCCCCTTTACACAGAACGAGGCCCGTATGTAAGATGCCATTAATCGTTCGAAGAGTAGCCGGAAGAAAGATCATCAGCTCTAAATAGTCTGTCAGATGAACCCATGTTATCATCCAAATTTACGATGTCTCCATCATCAAATATTTACACGGGCTGCCTTTGTTTCAAACTATCTAGAGAAGACTGATAGCGTCTCCGAAGTTCCGCCCATAAGAACATTTATAAGAACGAAACAAACTGGTTTGTTGTGGCCGCTCGATGACTTTTGTCGGAACAATTAGTGCGTCTATCTGTTATTTCCAGCACGGACGGACTCGTAATTTGATGTTCACAATGTCAACAGCAACAAGTTAGGTGACAATATGATTACAGGTCATAAAATAAAGAAGCGAAATGGATCCCAAAAGGCATAATTCTTTGACATGAACATCAATTTTCAAAAGAACCTAACTTACTTAATTATATCTTATGGAAACCCATAGTCAATATCTTATGCTTAATGACCAGTGATCAGTTTTTGACACAAACGCAGGACATAAGTCACTGAATAATATAAGGAAATAACTATACTGAGACTAGTATAGGCTAATCACTGCGTCTATTATCTCTCAATATTGTCAACTTTCCGTGTGCTACTGTAAAGTATTCGACAATTAGCTCTCCCGTTGACGTCTAGGCGTCTTTGGGATTAATTTTTTTCTTGTTAATATCAATAACAATTACTTCAGTTGGCCAGTGTTATCACTGATCAAAGAAGTCTGTATTCTTACGTCTGAGAATCGTAAATTTACTTGCTGGTAAAATAGAATAATCGAGTCCTGATCTACTGAAAACGAACATTTTGCCTTTGGTATCAACATTTTTGCCGTGATTTTTTTTTCTTTAAATATTAAAATATATAATAATCCTACAAAATGTAACCTTATGATATGGATGGTATTAATTTCCTGTGAATATTGTCCAAAATAATATCTTGTCCACGTCATGTGTGTTTTCGTTACAATGACCATGAAATGGCCTTTATTATTAATCTTACCTTTTGAAGTTAGATCCTGTAGCATTTTGAAGAACACATCAATTAATTAAACCCAAAATGGGAGGTTGCACTGCGAAGTGTTTGGTAAACACATAACTCGGTTACTGCCCCTGTTCATTAATTTATTTGTAATCGCATATATATCCGTTTAGACAGCGATCAGTTTGGTATCATTTTTTTTACAATGTTAACGTAATACAATACGTGCTTCAACATCGTATTGTTGTACATGTGTTGTATATATTTCATGTGTTATTCAACCAAATATGCATGCAACGGTTTGTAACGTGTAAATGGAACACAAATATTTGCAATAAAACATATCTTACGTGTTCATGCTCCTCTGAAGATATGGCAGCACTTGGTCACCAGTCTTCCGCCCATATGTCCCTCTGTCCTAATACCCATCCCTTTTGTATTCCATTCCGTAAGTTCGTAGGTCAACTTCACACGATATGGTCAAGTCTTCAAAGTATGCCCCATTCAGGCTATACAGAGTAGAAATGCATTATTCATCTGACTCAAAAAAGTTCATGTTTTGTATAAGACCTGTATTGAGCAAGACATTTGGGCAATAACGAATACCCTGCTATGTATTTGTCCCTTTCTAAAAATTAGCTCTAGATCGAATACCCAATACCCAATTGTATATTCGTGCTTGGCTCAATATGCGCTAAACTTCGAACACCCAATACCCAGCTAGGCATTCGACTTTTGCTTGGTAATGAATTCCCAATTGTCATTACCTAGCCAACTTCGTAGGACCTAATAATTATAATCAAGTCTATCCAATATCAAGAATAGAAATCGCGCTCTGCAAATATGGGATCAAATGCATGTGCGCAATGTTTCGGCCAAAATTAGCCTTTGCAGTCCGCACAGGCTAATCAGGGACGACACATTCCGCTTAAACTGGATTTTCGTCAAGATGGATATTGCTTTTAACATAAAAAACCATTACAGCGGATAGTGTAGTCACTTATAAGCCTGTTCGGACTACATCATTCATCGGACTAAAACAGTTCATTTTTTGTTAACAACCTGTTTTGAGCAAGACATTTGAGCAATAACGTATACCCAGCTAGGTATTCGTCCCTGGCTCAAATTCGCTTTAGTTCTAATACCTAACACCTGATAGGATATTCGTGCATGACTCAATATTCGCTTAGGATTGGACGCTCAATAGCCATCTAGGCATTCAACTTTGGCTGGTATTGAATTTCCAATGGCCAATACCTATTACACTTCATAGGACTCTATAAGTACCACCATGTCTTCTTGGTCAAGAAGAGTCTTCCATTAAACAAAAAAACACACCATAAAAGCGGAAATTGTCGTCCCTGATTAGCCTCTGCGAACTGCTCAGGCTAATATGGGACGACACTTAACGAACATGCATTTAACCCCCTTTTCACAGAGCAATTCTCATATTTAAGATTCCATTCATCACAGGTCGAAGAAGAGCCGGAAGAAAGATCATCAGTTCTAAATAGTCTGTCAGATGAACCCATGTATCATCCATATTTACAATGTCTCAATCATCAAATATTTACGCGGGCTGCCTTTGTTTCAAACTATCTAGAGAAACCTGATAGCCTCGTCCAAGTTCCGCCCATAGGAACATTTATAAGAAAGATACATATAATACTGGTTTGTTGTTGTCGCTCGATGACGTTTGACGGAACAATTACTGCGTCTATCTGTCATTTCGAGCACGGACTGACTCGTAATTTGGTGTTCACAATGTCAACAGCAAAAATGTTAGGTGACAATATAATTACCGGTCATAAAATAAAGAAACGAAATGTATCCCAAAAGGCATAATTCTTTGACATGAACAACATTTTTGAAAAGAACCTTACTTACCTAACTTTATTTTATGACAACTTATAGTCAATATCTTAACCGCCTGAATGACCAGTTATCAGTTTTTGACACAAACGCAGGACATGAGTCACTGCATACTCTTCGAAAATCACTATATTGAGGCAAGTATAGGCGAATCACTACGTCTATTATCTCTAAACATTGTCAAATTGCCATGTGCTACTGTAAAGTATTCGACAATTAGCTCTACCGTTGACGTCTAGACGTCTTTGGGATTATTTTTTTCTTGTTAATATCAATAACAATTACTTAAGTTGGCCTGATCTACTGAAAACGAACTTTTCGCCTTTGGTATCAACATTTGTGCAGTGATTTTTTTTTTAAATATTCAAATATATAATAATCCTACAAAATGTAACCTTATTATAGGGATGGTATTAATTTCCTGTTAATATTGTCCAAAACAATATCTTGTCCACGTCATGTGTGTTTTGTTTGCAATGACCCTAACATGACCTTTTTTATTTACCTTACCTTTGAAGTTAGGTCCTGTAGCATTTTGAAGAACCCATCAATTAATTAAATCTAAAATAGGAGGTAACACTGCGAAGTGTTTGGGAGACACATTACTCGGTTACTGCCCCTGTTGATTATTTGTAATCGCATATATATCCGTTTAGACAGCGATCAGTTTGGTATCATTTTTTTAATAATGTTAACATAATAAAATACGTGCTTCAACATCGTATTGTTAGACATGTGTTGTATATAATTCATGTTTTGTTCAACCAACTGTAAATGCAACTGATTGTTACACAATTATTTGCAATTAAACATATCTCACGTGTTCATGCTCCCCTGAAGATATGAGCATCACATGGTCGCCGGTTTTCCGCCCAATTTTCCGTCTGTTCTCACATCCATCCCTTTCGTATTCCATTCCGGAGGTTAATATGTCAACTTAACACGTTATGGTCAAGTCTTCAATGTATGCACCATTCTGGCTATAGAGACTAGAACTGCATCATTCATCGACTCAAACATCTCATTTTTGTTAACGACATATATTATGCAATCCATTTGAGCAATAACGAATACCCATCTAGGTATTCGGCCCTGGCTCAAGATTCGCTTTAGTTCTAATACCTAACACATGATAGGATATTCTTGCATCACTCAATATTCGCTTAGGATCGGACACTCAATAGCCATCTAGGCATTCGAAAAACAAAACGAAAAAAATCCACTGCAAAAATGTTGATACCAAAGGCGAAAAGTTCGTTTTCAGTAGATCAGGACTCAATTATTCTATTTTACCAGCAAGTAAATTTACGATTCTAAGACGTAAGAATACAGACAAGTTAACTTCTTTGATCAGTGATAACACCGGCCAACTTAAGTAATTGTTATTGATATTAACAAGAAACAAATTAATCCTAAAGACGTCTAGACGTCAACGGAAGAGCTAACCGTCGAATACTTTACAGTAGCACATGGAAAGTTGACATTGTTAAGAGATAATAGACGCAGTGATTCGCCTATACTAGTCTCAATATAGTGATTCCGGTAGATTATGCAGTGACTTATGTCCTGCGTAAGTGTCAAAAACTGATCACTGGTCATTAAGGCGGCTAAGATATTGACTATGAGTTGTCATAAAATATAATTAGATTCTTTTCTAAAATAATGTTCATGTCAAAGTCGTATGCCCTTTGGGATACATTTCGCTTCTTTATTTTATGACCGCTTATAATATTGTCACCTAACTTGTTTTGCAGTTGACAATGTTAACACCACATTACGAGACCGTCCGTGCTTGAAATGACCGATAGACGCAATAATTGTTTCGTCAAACGTCATCGAGCGATAGGAAAAAACCAGTAAGTTATGTATCTTTCTTACAAATGTTCCTATGGGCGGAACTTCGAAGAGGCTATCAGGTTTCCCTAGATATTTTGAAACAAAGGCAGCCTGTGTTAATATTTGATGATGGAGACATCGTAAATTTGGATGATAACATGGGTTCATCTGACAGACTATTAAGAGCTGATGGTCTTTCTTCCGGCTCTTCTTCGAACCATAAATGGTTTCTTAAATATGAGCCTCGCGCTGAGAAAAATTGGGTTTAATGCATGTGTATAAAGTATCGTCTTAGATAAGCCAGTGCAGTCCGCACAGGCTAATCAGGGACGACACTTTCCGCTTTTAGTGTATTTTTCGTTTAAAGGAAGAGTCTTCTTGACGAAAATCCAGTTAAGGCGGAAAGTGTATTTCCTGATTTGCCTGTGCGGATTACAAAGGCTAATCTGGGACGACACTTTACTCACTAGCATCTAACCCCGTTTTTTCAGAGCGCCATTCATATTCTTCATATATATAAGACTTGGTGGTACTTATTAGGTCATATGAAGTGTGATGGGTAATGGCCATTGGGAATTCAATACAAAGCCAGAGTCGAATGCCTAGCGGGGTATTGGGTGTTTAGCGAATAGTTAACCAAGCAAAAAATAAACTGTTTTAGTCCGAATAATGATACAGTTCTAATCTTTAAAGCCTGACTGGTGCATATATTGAAGACTAGACCACAACGTGTGAAGTTGACCTATGAACCTACGGAATGGTATACGAAAGGGATGGACATGAGGACAGGCCGGACATATGAACGGAAGACCGGTGACCTTGTGCTGATCATATCATCAGGGGTGCTTGAACAGGTTAAATATGTTTTAATTGCAAAATTATGAACTCGGGCAGTAGTCGAGTAATGTGTCTAATACACTACTTGCAGTGTTATCCCCCATTTTGGGTTTAACTAATTGATGTGTTCTTCAAAATGCTACAGGACTTAACTTCAAAAGGTAAGGTTAATAGTAAAGGTCATTTCAGGGTCAGTGTAAAGAAAACACACATGACGTTGACAAGATATTATATTGGACAATATTCACAGGAAATTAATACCATCCCTATCATAAGATTACATTTTGTATGATTAATATATATTTGAATATTTAAAGAAATAACACAACAAATTCCACTGCACAAATGTTGATACCAAAAGCGAAAAGTTCGTTTTCAGTAAATCAGGCCTCGATTATTGTATTTTACCAGCAAGTAAAAATTACGATTCTAAGTCTTAGAATACATACAAGTTAACTTCTTTGATCATGGATAGCACTAGCAAACTTAAGTAATTGTTATTGATATTAACACGATACAAATTAATCCCAAAGACGTCTAGACGTCATCGAGAGAGCTTATTGTCGAATTCTTTACAGTAGCACATGGAAAATTGACATTGTTACTAGATAATAGACGCGATGATTTGCCTATACTTGTCTCAATATAGTTATTCTAGATTATGCAGTGACTTATGTCCTGCATTGGTGTCGAAAACCAGTTCGATGCTCATAAAGGCTAAGATATTGACTATGAGTTGTCATTAAATAAAGTTCGTTAAGTTATTTATTTTTTCAAAAATGATATTCATATCAACGAATTATGCCTTTTGGGATACATGTTCGCTTCTTTATTTTATGACCGGTAATCATATTGTCACCTAACGTGTGCGGACTGCACAGGCTAATATGGGACGACACTTAACGCACATGCCTTAAAACCCCTTTTCACAGAGCGATTCTCATATTTAAGATTCCATTTATAACAGGTCGAAGAAGAGCCGGAAGAAAGATACCATATCTAAATAGTCTGTCAGATGAACCCATGTTATCATCCAAATTTACGATGTCTCCATCATCAAATATTAACGCGGGCTACCTTTGTTTCAAACTATCTAGAGAAACCTGATAGCCTCTGCCAAGTTCCGCCAAAATGAACATGTATAGGAAATCTACTTAAAGCACTGGTTAGTTGTGGTCGCTCGATGACGTTTGACGGAACAATTAGTGCGTTTATATGCCATTTCGAGCACGGACAGACTCGTGGGTTGGTGTTCACAATGTCAACAGACAAAAAGTTAGCTGACAATATGATTACCGGTCATAAAATAAAGAATCGAAATGCTTCCCAAAAGGCGTAATTCTTTGACAATAACATCATTTTTGAAAAGAACCTAGCTACCTTATTATATTTTACGACAACTCCTAGTCAATATCTTAGCCTTAAAGGGACTGTCCAACAGATACAGCGTCGCACGACGTGAAACGATATTTTTTGGAAACTACCAGGATTACTTATATAGTTAAAAAATCAGCTACAATCAAGAGCGTGGATAGTCTAGTGGTTTAAGCGGGTAGCTTTTTACTCTATGACTCCAGGAATCCAGGGGTCAGTGGTTCGAGCCCTGTTGAGGGTTCATTTTTTCCTTTTTTAAAATTGTATTCTTGTTTTTTTTACTGGAGATTTTTAGTTCAAATGTTTAAATTTATCAATATAAAGCATTTAAAGCATTTAATGACAAGCTTCAATACATGCCAAAATCTGTTGGACGGCCCCTTTAATGACCAGTGATCATTTTTTTTTAAACAAACGCAGGAAATAAGTCACTGCATAATCTACCGGAATCACTATATTGAGACTAGTATAGGCGAATCATCGCGTCTATTATCTCTTAACAATGTCAAATTTCCATGTGCTACTGTAAAGTCGTCGACAATTAGCCTTTCCGTTGATGTCTAGAAGTCTTTGTGATTAATTTTTGTCTTGTTAATATCAATAACAATTACTTTAATTTGCCTGTGCTATCAATGATCAAAGAAGTTTACTTGTCTGTATTCTTACGTCTTGGAATCGTAAATTTACTTGCTGGTTAAATAGAATAATCGAGTCCTGATCTACTGAAAACGAACTTTTCGCCTTTGGTATCAACATTTTTGCAGCGGAATTTGTTTCGTTATTTCTTTAAATATTCAAATATATAATAATCCTAAAAAATGTAACCTTTTGATAGGGATGGTATTAATTTCCTGTGATTATTGCCCAAAATAATATCTTGTACACGTCATGTGTGTTTTCTTTACAATGACCCTGACATGCCCTTTATTATTAACCTTACCTTTTGAAGTTAGGTCCTATAGCATTTGAAGGACACATCAATTAATTAAACCTAAAATGGGAGGTAACACTGCGAAGTGTTTGAGATACACATTACTCGGTAACTGCCCCTGTACATTATTTGTAATCGCATATCCGTTTAGATAGCGATCAGTATGGTATAATTTTTTACAATGTTAACGTAATACAATACTTGCCTAACATCCCATTGATGTACACGTTTTGTATATATTTCATGTGTTATTCAACCAAGTGTAAATGCAACGGTTTGTAACTTGCAAATGGAACACACAAATTTGCAATTAAAACATATTTCACGTGTTCATGCTCCACTGAAGATATGAGCAGCACATGCTCGCAAGTCTCCGCACATATGTCCCTCTGTCCTAACATCCATCCCTGTCGTATTTCGTTCCGTAAGTTCGTAGGTCAACTTCACACGGTATGGTCGAGTCTTCAAATTATGCCCCATTCAGGCTATAAAGAGTAGAAATGCATCATTCATCGGTCTTAAAAAAAAGTTCATGTTTTGTTAACGACCTGTATTGAGCAAGACATTTGAGCAATAACGCATACCCAGCTATAGGTATTGTCCCAGTCTCAAAATTAGCTTAATATCGAATACCCAATACCCAATTGGATATTCTTGCTTGGTTCAATATTCGCTAAACTTCGAACACCCAATACCCAGCTAGGCATTCGACTTTGGCTTGGTATTGAATTCCCTATGGTCCCTACCTAGCACACGTCAGAGGACTAATAAGTACCACCAAGTCGTCCCGATATGATGAATATGAATCGCGCTCTGAGAAAATTGGATTAAATGCATGTGCGTAAAGTCAACCCAGATGAGTCTGTGAAGTCCGCACAGGCTAATCAGGAACGACACATTCCGCCTAAACTGTTGTTTTTTTGTCATAAAGAGTCTTCCTTAAAGCAAAAAATACCATTAAAGCGGAAAGTGTCGTCCCTGATTAGCAATTGCGGACTGCATAGGCTTCTCTGAGACGACACTAAAAGCACATGCATTAAACCCCATTTTCACAGAGCGAGGCTCATATTTGAGATGTCATTCATCGTTCGAAGAAGAGCCGGAAGAAAGATACCATCTCTAAAAAGTCTGTCAGATGAACCCATGTTATCATCCAAATTTACGATGTCTCCATCATCAAATGTTTACACAGGCTGCCGTTGTTTCCAACTATCTAGAGAAACATGATAGCCTCTACCAAGTTCCGCCCAAATGAACATGTATAGGAAATCTACTTAAAGCACTGGTTAGTTGTGGTCGCTCGATGACGTTTGACGGAACAATTAGTGCGTATATATGTCATTTCGAGTACGGACAGACTCGTAAGTTGGTGTTCACAATGTCAACAGCCAAAAAGTTAGCTGACAATATGATTACCGGTCATAAAATAAAGAATCGAAATGTATTCCAAAAGGCGTAATTCTTTGACATGAACATCATTTTTGAAAAGAACCTAGCTACCTAACTAAATTTTACAACTCATAGTCAATATCTTAGCCTTAATGACCAGTGATCAGTTTTTGACACAAACGCAGGACATGAGTCACTGTATAATCTACTGAAATCACTAAATTGAGACTAGTATAGGCGAATCACTGTGTCTATTATCTCTTAACATTGTCAAATTTCCATGTGCTACTGTAAAGTATTNACGTTTTGTTTGTCCGGAGCATAAGTGATACATTCGGACTTCACACTTCATAATTATAAAGATTAAGACATGTGAGACAAAATGCAGAGCCCAATGAATATATCACTCTAGCTTTATTTATTACGGAGTTTTTTTCAGTTGGCCGATTTTCCTTTTCTAACTATTTTTTTTTAAACTTATAAAATGATAGAATTGTATCTCCGGGCAAAGATAAATGATTGTAAAATAAGCTCAGTGCACCGGCCTTACAACTCTAGTTTTATGGTAGTCGCGCCAAGACAGTGGCAGTTCTAGTAGAAATCGCTTATCGATCAGACCTATCTATAGTTCGCCATTAGTATCCTGGTACTGACCTTTATACATGAATAATTTATATAAAGTAATTTCCGTACTTGAAATGATTTCAATCAATTGGAGCGTATGTCACTAAGCCTACGGTTATGTTTTTTTTTTATTAAACTCATGCTCTGGTTGCTATTTAATAAGTTTAATAAATAAAAACACATTATGTTTACCTGTGGCCAAAAGGCGTGCTGAGTGATATTATAAATGGCCGGATTCCATGTTAAAAACGTGTCTGTCCATTGCAGACCTAGGTATGCCGTTGTTTTCATGGTTTCACATGCTTCACTCAGGTCATTAATTGGCCAGAAGATATAGGTCTACGATTATTGCTGTAAATAAACAGACGATATGGCAGAAATCATCAACCATAAAACAGTTATTTACTCATACGTCATGAAACCAGACTAAACGAGAAAAACAGGTAATAGTTATCATTATTTTGACCTAAGCAAAATTTCCCGAGTTCATCCACATTGATTGAATTATGTGGTGTTCTGTTTGAACAATGGCTGTCTTATCTATCTTTCTCTGTTCACTGCCAAACGCTCTTTCGAGTAGTATAGGCAGGGGACAAATAATCAGCTTAAAATTAGTTTGCGTTAGTGCAATTTGAGAAGCCATTAATTGTTTGTTGAAGAGCCCGGAAGAAAGAACACCATCTCTAAATAGTCTGTCCGATGAACCCATGTTATCATCCAAATTTACGAAGTCTTCATCATCAAATATTTACACGGCTGCCTTTGGTTTCAAAACTATCTAGAGAAACCTGATGGTCTAAACCAAGTAGAAACATTTATAAGAACGATACATTGCCTACTGGTTTGTTGCTGTCGCTCGATGACGTTTAACGGAACAATTAGTGCGTATATATGTCATTTCGAGCACCGACGGACTCGTAACTTGATGTTCAAAATGTCAACAGCAAAAAAGTTAGGTGACACTATGATTACCGGTCATAAAAATAAAGAAGCGAAATGTATCCCAAAAGGCATAACTCTTTGACATGAACTTCATTTTAGAAAAGAACCTAATGATGTTTTATGACAACTCATAGTCAATATCTTAGCTTTAATGACCAGTGATCAGTTTTTGACACAAACGCAGGACATAAGTCACTGCATAATCTACCGGCATCAATATATTGAGACTAGTATGGGCTAATCACTGCGTCTATTAGCTCTTAACGATGTCAAATTTCCATTTGCTACTGTAAAGTATTCGACAATTAGCTCTCCAGTTGACGTCTCGACGTCCTTGGGATTAATTTGTATCGTGTTAATATCAATAACAATTACGTGCCTTGGCCCGTGCTATCAATGGTCAAATAGCCTCTTCCAAGTTCTGCGTATATGAACATTTATAAGAAAGATGTATAAACTGCTGGTTTGTTGTGGTCGCTCGATGACGTTTCACGGCACAATTAGTGCGTATATCTGTCATTTCCAGCACGGACGGACTCGTAACTTGGTGTTCACAATGTCAACAGCAAAAATGTTAGGTGACAATATGATTAGCAGTCATAAAATAAAGAAGCGAAATGTATCCCAAAAGGCATAACTCTTTGACATGAACATCATTTTAGAAAAGAACCTAACTTACATTATTTTATTTTTTGACAACTCATAGTCAATATCTTAGTTGCCTTATTGACCAGTGATCAGATTTTGACACAAACGCAGGACATAAGTCACTGCATAATCTTCGGAAATCACTATATTTGATTTTTTTTGTTTTATTAAAACATATCGCACGTGCTCATTCATGCTCCCCTGCAGATATGAGCATTACATGCTCATCGGCCCTCCGCCCATTTGTCCGTCTGTCATAACATCCATCCATTTCGTATTCTATTCCGTAGGTTCATAGGTCAACTTCACACGTGCTGGTCAAGTCTTCAATATATGTACCAGTCAGACTATACAGACTAGAACTGCATCATTCATCGGACTCAAACAGTTTATTTTTTGTTAATAACCTGTTTTGAGCAAGACATTTGAGCAATAACGAATACCCAGCTAGGTATTCGTCCCTGGCTCAAAATTCGCTTTAGTTCTAA
The DNA here is from genome assembly GCA_007657795.1 of Dreissena rostriformis. Taxonomy (NCBI): domain Eukaryota; kingdom Metazoa; phylum Mollusca; class Bivalvia; order Myida; family Dreissenidae; genus Dreissena; species Dreissena rostriformis. Next base: position 26,484 of record VMBQ01001964.1, read on the forward strand.
TACCTAACACCTGATAGGATATTCGTGCATGACTCAATATTCGCTTAGGATCGGACGCTTCATACCCATCTAGGCATTCAACTTTGGCTGGTATTGAATTTCCAATGGCCAATACCTATTACACTTCATAGGACTCTATAAGTACCACCATGTCTTCCCGATATAAAGGATATTCAAGATACCATCGCTCGACGAAAAGGGGGTTAAATACATGTGCGTAAAGTGTCGACACTTTCCGTCTAAACTTGATTATTTGGTAAAGACCATAAAAGCGGAAATTGTCGTCCCTGATTAGCCTCTGCGAACTGCACAGGCTAATATGTGACGACACTTAACGAACATGCGTCAATTTTAACACTTTTGGAAACTTAATAATATAAAAGATAATTGTTTGAGATGCGGAATAAAACTATTTGCAACAATTAGACGTAACGCCTTATGCCATAAATCACCAGGTAACTCGTCAAATAACGCGCCGTTTTCTAAAAGTTTGACTGACTTACCTCCCTTGCTGTGACGTCANTTATATTTTATGACAACTCATAGTCAATATCTTAGCCGCCTTAATGACCAGTGATAAGTTTTTGACACTTACGCAGGACATAAGTCACTGCATAATCTACGGAAATCACTATACTGAGACTAGTATATGCGAATCACCGCGTCTATTATCTCTTAACAATGTAGAATTTCCATTTCTACTGTAAAGTCGTCGACAATTAGCCTTGCCGTTGATGTCTAGAAGTCTTTGTGATTAATTTTTGTCTTGTTAATATCAATAACAATTACTTAAGTTGGCCAGTGTTATCACTGATCAAAGAAGTTAACTTGTCTGTATTCTTACGTCTTAGAATCGTAAATTTACTTGCTGGTATAATAGAATAATCGAGTCCTGATCTACTGAAAACGAACTTTTCGCCTATGGTATCAACATTTTTTGCAGCGGAATTTGTTTCGTTATTTCTTTAAATATTCAAATATATAATAATCGTACAAAACGTAACCTTTTGATAGGGATGGTATTAATTTCCTGTGATTATTGTCCAAAATAATATCTTGCACACGTCATGTGTGTTTTCTTTACAATGACCCTGACATGATCTTCATTATTAACCTTACCTTTTGAAGTTAGATCCTGTAGCATTTAAAGGACATATCAATTAATTAAACCCAAAATGGGAGGTAACCCTGCGAAGTGTTTGATAAACACATTACTCGGTAACTGTACATTATTTGTAATCGCATATCCGTTTAGACAGCGATCAGTATGGTATAATTTTTTACAATGTTTACTTAATTCAATACTTGCCTAACATCGTATTGTTGTACACGTGTTGTATATATTTCATGTGTTATTCAACCAAGTGTAAATGCAACGGTTTGCAACTTGCAAATGGAACACACTAATTTGCAATTAAAACATATTTCACGTGTTCATGCTCCCCTGAAGATATGAGCAACACATGCTCGCAAGTCTCCGCCCATATGCCCCTCTGTCCTAACATTCATCCCTGTCGTATTCCGTTTCCTAAGTTCGTAGGTCAACTTCACACGTTATGGTCAAGTCTTCAAATTATGCCCCATTCAGGCTATAAAGAGTAGAAATGCACCATTCATCGGTCTAAAAAAAAAGTTCATGTTTTGTTAACGACCTGTATTGAGCAAGACATTTAAGCAATAACGGATACCCAGCTATAGGTATTGTCCCAGTCTCCAAATTAGCTTAATATCGAATACCCAATACCCAATTGGATATTCTTGCTTGGTTCAATATTCGCTAAACTTCGAACACCCAATATCCCAGCTAGGCATTCGGCTTTGGCTTGGTATTGAATTCCCTATGGTCCTTACCTAGCACACGTCAGAGGACCTAATAAGTACCACCAAATCGTCTCGATATGAAGAATATGAATCGCGCTCTGAGAAAACTGGATTAAATGCATGTGCGTAAAGTCAACCCAGATGAGCCTGTGAAGTCCGCACAGGCTAATCAGGAACGACACATTCCGCCTAAACTGTTTTTTTGTTTGTCATAAAGAGTCTTCCTTAAAGCAAAAAATACAATACAAGCGGAAAGTGTCGTCCCTGATTAGCCATTGCGGACTGCATAGGCTTCTCTGAGAAGACACTAAAAGCACACGCATTAAACCCCATTTTCATAGAGCGAGGCTCATATTTGAGATGTCATTCATCGTTCGAAGAAGAGCCTGAAGAAAGAAACCATCTCTAAATAGTCTGTCAGATGAACCCATGTTATAATGCAAATTTACGATGTCTCCATCATCAAATATTTACGTGGGCTGCCTTTGTTTCCAACTATCTAGAGAAACATGATAGCCTCTGCCAAGTTCCGCCCAAATGAACATGTATAGGAAATCTACTTAAAGCACTGGTTAGTTGTGGTCGCTCGATGACGTTTGACGGAACAATTAGTGCGTATATATGTCATTTCGAGCACGGACAGACTCTTAAGATGGTGTTCATAATGTCAACAGCCAAAAAGATAGCTGACAATATGATTACCGGTCATAAAATAAAGAATCGAAATGTATCCCAAAAGACGTAATTCTTTCACATGAACATCATTTTTGAAAAGAACCTAGCTACCTAACTAAATTTTACAACACATAGTCAATATCTTAGCATTAATGACCAGAGATCAGTTTTTGACACAAACGCAGGACATGAGTCACTGTATAATCTACTGAAATCACTTAATTGAGACTAGTATAGGCGAATCACTGTGTCTATTATCTCTTAACATTGTCAAATTTCCATGTGCTACTGTAAAGTATTCGACAATTAGCTCTACCGTTGACGTCTAGACGTCTTTTTTTCCTTGTTAATATCAATAACAATTACTTAAGTTGGCAAGTGTGAAGAAGTCCAAGAAGTTTACTTATATTACTTCGTCTTCGAATCTTATATTGTACTTGCTTGTAAAATAAAATAATTGAGTTCTGATATAAAGGAAACGCTGAACTGATTCCGAATCTCTGTACCACAACTAATCAGTGCTTTAAGTAGATTTCCTATACATGTTCATTTGGGCGGAACTTGGCAGAGGCTATCAGGTTTCTCTAGATAGTTTGAAACAAAGGTAGCCCGCTTTAATATTTGATGATGGAGACATCGTAAATTTGGATGATAACATGGGTTTATCTGACAGACTATGTAGAGATGGTATCTTTCTTCCGGCTCTTCTTCGACCTGTTATGAATGGAATCTTTAATATGAGAATCGCTCTGTGAAAAAGGGGTTTTAAGGCATGTGCGTTAAGTGTCGTCCCATATTAGCCTGTGCAGTCCGCACACGTTAGGTGACAATATGATTACCGGTCATAAAATAAAAAAGCGAAATGTATCCCAAAAGGCAAAACTCTTTGATATGAATATCATTTTTGAAAAAAAAAATAACTTAACGAACTTTATTTAATGACAACTGATAGTCAATATCTTAGCCTTTATGAGCATCGAACTGGTTTTCGACACCAATGCAGGACATAAGTCACTGCATAATCTACCGGAATAACTATATTGAGACTAGTATTGGCAAATCATCGCGTCTATTATCTCGTAACAATGTCAATTTTCCATGTGCTACTGTAAAGTATTCGACAATTAGCTCTACCGTTGACGTCTAGACGTCTTTTTTTCCTTGTTAATATCAATAACAATTACTTAAGTTGGCAAGTGTGAAGAAGTCCAAGAAGTTTACTTATATTACTTCGTCTTCGAATCTTATATTGTACTTGCTTGTAAAATAAAATAATTGAGTTCTGATATAAAGGAAACGCTGAACTGATTCCGAATCTCTGTATAATCTAATAAAATGTATTTCTATTAAAATGTTAAATCAAGGATGAATAAAACCGATTATTAACAGGTTTGTATTATATAAACATACTGTGCAACCTTCTGATGTGTCCGCACAGGCTAATTAGGGACGACACTTTTTGATGTTATAGCCTTTTTCGTTCAAAAGAAGTCTCTTATAAAAGAAAATCCAGTTTTCTGAAAGTGTCGTCCCCGATTATTTTTTTATACCACCCCTATCCTAAGGTAACCTTTTGTAGGATTATTATATATTTGAAAATTTAAAGAAATAACAAAACAAATTCCACTGCAAAAATATTGATACCAACGACGAAAAGTTCGTTTTCAGAAGATCAGGACTTGATTATTGTAATTTACCAGCAAGTACTAATTCCGGTGCTAAGACGTAAGAATACAGGCAAGTTCACTTCTTTGATCATTGATAGCACTGGCCAACTTAATTGTTATTGATATTAACAAGATAAAAATTAATCCCAAAGACGTCTAGACGTTAACGGAAGAGCTAATTGTCGAATACTTAACAGTAGCACATGGAAAAAATTGACATTGTTAGGAAATAATAGACGCGGTGATTCGCCTATACTAGTCTCAATATAGTGATTTCAGTAGATTATGCAGTGACTTATGTCCTGCGTTTGTGTCAAAAACTGATCACTGGTCATTAAGGCTAAGATATTGACTTTGAGATGTCATTAAATATAATTAGGTTAGTAAGGTTCTTTTCTAAAATGATGTTCATGTCAAAGAGTTATGCGTTTTGGGATCCATTTCGCTTCTTTATTTTATGACCGGTAATCATAGTGTCACCTACCATTTTTGCTGTTGACATTGTGAACATCAACTTACGAGTCCGTCCGTGCTCGAAATGACAGATAGACGCAGTAATTGTTCCGTCAAACGTCATCGAGCGTCCACAACAAACCAGTAAGTTATTTATCTTTCGTAAAAATGTTCCTATGGGCGTAAGTTGGACGAGGCTATCAGGTTTCTCTAGATAGTTTGAAACAAAGGCAGTCTGCGTAAATATTTGATGTTGGAGCCATCGTAACTTTGGATTATAACATGGGTTCATCTGACAGACTATTAAGGGATTGTGATCTTTCTTCCGGCATTTCTTCGAACGATAAATGGCATCTTGAATACGAGCCTCGCTCTGTGAAAACGGGGTTAAATGCATGTGCGTAAAGTGTCTTACCAGATTAGACTTTCGCAGTCCGCACAGGCTAATCAGGGACGACACTATCCGCTTTTAGTGTATTTTTCGTTTTAAGGAAGACTCTTTTTAACAAAAATCCCAAAGTATCGTCACGGATTAGCCTGTGCAGTCCGCCACTTTACGCACATGCATTTAACCCCGTTTTCGCAGAGCGCAATTCAAATTCTTGATATCGGGAAGACTAGGTGATTCTTATTAGGTCCATGGAGTTGGATAGGTAATGCATATTGGGAATTATATACCAAGCCAAAGTCGAATGCCTAACTTGGTAAGTGGTGTTCGATGTTTAGCAAATATTTAGCCAAGCACGAATACCCAATTGGGTATTGGGGATTGGGTATTCGATTTGAAGCTAATTTTTAGCCAGGAACGAATACATTTAGCGTGGTATTCGTTATTGCGCAAATGTCTTGCACAATACAGATCGTTAACAAAAAGAATGTTTTGTTTAGTCCGATAAATGATGCTATTCTTGTCTTTAATTGCCTGAATGGTGCATATATTGAAGGCTTGACCAAAACGTGTGAGGTTGACCTATGAACCTACAAAATGGATTACAAAAGGGGTGGATGTTAGGACAGAGGGACATATGGGCGGAATACCATGACCATATGCTGCTTATATCTTCAGGGGAACATGAACACGTGCGATAAGATTTACTTGCCCATAATTGGGTTCCGTTTGCAAGTTATAATCCGTTGCATTAACATTTGTTTGAGCAACAAATGAAATATTTACAACACATTAAAAACAATACGATGTTAAGCACGTATTGTATAACGTTAATATTGTAAAAATATTGATACCAAATAAATTACAGGGGCGATTACAAACACATTACATGGGCAGTAACCGACTCATGTGTCTATCAAACACCTCGCAGTGTTACCTCCCATTTTGGATTTAATTAATTGATATGTTCTTCAAAATGCTATAGAACTTAACTTCAAAAGTTAAAGTTAACAATAAAGGTCACTTCAGGGTCATTGTAAAAAAAATACGTTGAAAGGCCAAAACAGTCTGTACACTTCCAAAAATACATGCGTTTTCATAAAATGGCGTTAACAATACTTCTGCGGAATTAATGTTTTCATTTTTGCGGTCAGTTTAATTAATTTAAAATCTTCATTTGTAAGTTAGTAGTGAAATTATATTTTGTAAAAATAATACAGAATTAATCGATTACAAAGTATTAAACTAAAGCTTGATATTTCAAAGTAAATGTATTTCGTACAGTTTTAAAAACAATTATTCCCTTTAAACTGACCTTTGATCAGAAATAAATTGTCTGAAATTTGTAGATGTCATTTGACTGAAAAGTTAACGTCATACCCTGAATGCGCTATAAATAAATAAATACCATGACTCATTTTTTTTATATTTTACAAGCAAGTAAAAGTAACGATTCCAAGACGTAATAATACACACAAGTTAACTGCTTTTATAATTGATAGCACGGGCCAACTTAAGTAATTGTTATTGATATTAACCAGATCAAAATTATTCCCATGGACGTCAAGACGTCAAAGGGAGAGATAATTGTCGAAATCTTTACAGAAGCATATGGAATGTTGACAATGTTACGAGCTAATAGACGCGATAATTCGCCTATACTAGTCTCAAAATAGTGATTTCCGGTAGATTATGCAGTGACTTATGTCCTGCATTGGTGTCAAAAACTGATCACTGGTCATTAAAGCTAAAATATTGACTATGAGTTGTCATAAAATATTATTAGGTTTGTTATTAGGTTCTTTTGAAATGATGTTCATGTCAAATAGTTATTTCTTTTGGGATCCATTTCGCTTCTTTATTTTATGACCGGTAATCATATTGTCACCTTACTTTTTTGCTGTTGACATTGTGAACATCAAATAACGAGTCCGTTCGTGCTCGAAATAACAGATAGACGCGCTAATTCTCCGTCAAACGTCATCAAGCGACCACAACAAACCAGTAAGTTATGTATCTTTCTTATAAATGTTCCTATGGGCGGAAGTTGGAAACAAAGGCAGCCCGCGTAAATATTTGACGATGGAGACATCGTAAATTTGGATGATTACATGGGTTCATCTGACATACTATTTAGAGATGGTGGTCTTTCTTCCGGCTCTTCTTCGAACGATGGCATATTAAACATGATAATTTGTCCCCTGCTTATAATACTCGAAAGAGCGGTTGGCAGTAAACAGAGATAGAGAGATAAGAAAGCCGTTGTTCACACAGAACACCACATAACCAATTTTATCAACGGTTACGCATGGTCCTTCGTGATTGATATTTGTAATTTACTATGGTTTGTACATGTTGTATATAAGGATTTAAAGAAAGTGACAATAAACGCGGCAATTGCTAGAGTAAAGGTTTTAGTATGCAATAATATGTGTGCATTTGTGTTATATTCGTGATTATTACAATCAGTTATATAATTATCCCCACACTTTGTGAAAAAATGGTGGGGATGTTGTGGTTATCTCCGCCGTCCGTCCGTCTGTCCGTCTGTCCGTCCGTCTATGCCACTATCTCCTCCTACACTTTATGCACTAGAACCTTAACTCTTATACACATGGTAGCTAAGAACATATGTGCGACCCTGCACTATTTGGAATTTTGATCTGATCCCTGGGTCAAAAGTTATGGGGGTTGGGGTGGGGCCGGGTCAGAGATTTCCGCTCATTTTTTTAGGTTATTTTACATTAACTTCTTCATTTCTAAACCGAAACACTTCAAATTGATACTGGACCTCTCTTATGACAATACGGTCAATCTCAACCATGCATGGCCCCATTCTCAACCCTGGGGCGCCCCGCCCACGTAGGCCACACCCACCCAATATTGCCTTTTACTATAATTTCTTCATTTCTACACGGATTCACTTCAAATTGGTACTGAACTTCTCTTATGTCAATACGGGCAATCTCAACTATGCATGGTCCCATTACCAATCCTGGGGCGTCCCGCCCACATAGACCACACCCACCCAAAATTGCTTTTTACTATAATTTCTTCATTTCTACACCAATTCACTTCAAATTGATACTGAACCTCTCTTATGATAATACGGTCAATCTCAACTATGCATGGCCCCATTACAAACCCTGTGGCCCCGCCCACATAGGCCACACCCACCCAAAATTGCCTTTTACTATAATTTCTTTATTTCTACACCGATTCACTTCAAATTGATACTGAACTTCTCTAATGACAATACGGTCAATCTCAACTATGCATGGCCCCATTACCAAGCCTGGGGCCTTGCCCACAGAGGTCACACCCACCCAAAATTGCCTTTTACTATAACTTCTTAATTTCTACGCCAATTCACTTCTAATTGATACTGAACTTCTCTTATGACAATACGGTCAATCTCGACTATGCATGGCCCCATTACCAACCCTGGGGCACACCTAGGTCAAACATTCGGCGTGGGGATACGCGTCGGCCTCTGCCGCGCCATTTCTAGTTGTACTATGGAATCAGCTTTGTTACCAAATTGTAGATACCTTGATATCTTCTAATATTGTTTTCAGTGTTTTGTTATTGAATGCATATAATATTTTCAGAAAATGTTTAACACCATTGTTTTCGCTGTGATTATTTTGATTGGGCAAGCGCCTAACGCGACCTGTCGAACCGGAGCGAATGTAAAGGCTTTGCGAACAAAACTGTTCGTCACGGATGGATACGACTGCAGGGTGCGACCCATTGAAGACCAGTCGAAGCCACTCGGTATTTCTTTTCTCTTCTTCTTCTTTCACGATTGAGGCGCGCTCTGGGAAAAGGGGGTTTAATGCATGTGCGTAAAGTGTCGTCCCAGATTAGCCTGTGAAGTCCGCACAGGCTTATAAGGGACGACACTTTCCGCCTTAACTAGATTTTTGCTAAAAAGAGACTTTCTTAAAACGAAAAATATCATAAAAGCGGAAAGTGTCGTCCCTGATTTGCATGTGCGGACTGTACGTACTAATCTGGGACGACACTTTACGCACATGCATAAGACCCCTTTAACACAGAGCGAAGCTCAATTTTATTGGTGTATAGTATTATGTGTCAAACGAATGTCTACTTAATGTTAATATTTTAAAATTTTTATGAGTGCCACGTTACAATAAATTAATTGCTCTGTGATAGCTAATTTACATATCAATGACTAATTAATCAATCAAGCAAGAATAGTAGCGTTTGCCATTCGTAAAATGTTAGAGAACGTTTGTATGAATTTTAAACGTACTGTCTATAGAGAGAAAATAGACTATGAGGTGTAAAACTAAATGTCAATTAGTTTTGCTCAAGTTTGCAAACCATAATGCGGCCATACAGTCATTAATTTGTTGTAGATGCGTTTTGTCTAAACCAATAACGTAAGACCTGTTTCTCGTGGTCTTAAATGAGGTGAATTAAGCCATAGAAACCATGGAAACAGCCGTATACCTATATCTGACGTGGATTTCTATTTTAATGGACACCAGCTGACTATGGTGGTATCGCCTATACCTTCTAGACACAAATAAACAATAATAGGTTTTCTTCAAAAAAAATAATCTGTGGATACCTCTATCAAGTTATTCTCTATCAACAAACGAGCTAGCGCGGTGTACTCATTCAAAATACAAAGTCACATATTTAAAAAGAAAGAAAGAAGAAAACTCATGACCAGGTACCGAACTATACACTTTAGACGTAGACACATACGGAAAATACATGTTCGATTCTATTAAGGATTAGTCTGACGTAAACCACTCTAAGATTATTGCATTAGAGCGGAAAACTTAATTTAATAAATAAAACAACACAAAACACAATTAATATACTTCCGCGCGAACATGCATTCTTGCGCATTTGAATATGTTAAGGGAAATGTTTACATAAACATACACGTACTAACATTAAGTATACATGAACATGTCTTATTATATTTAAACAAGGCCTGTCACGATAGGATGACATATGCCCCCTTTTCCCAAATTTTCTAAACCTAAACGCAAAGTGTTTTTCCACATTTTTCGAAACCTATACCCAAAGTGTGACGGAATTTCAGACGGACAGACAGACGGACAATGCAATCACTATATGCCAACATTCGGGGGCATAAAAACAAGTCTGAGAGATTCTTTGAAAGATCACTCAGGAAATCGTATTAGTGGGGTTTGTGTTGCTACTTTTATTTGAAGGTATTTTAATATACGTTTTCAATGTTTGATTTAAATCTACCGAAAGACAAACAGCGCTCTTATTTCGGGCGCGGGGAACTTAAGTGGGAGTAGATCGATCGTTGTGAACGGTGTCATACATACGGAATCCGGATAGTGCCATCTATAATCTCGCCATCTTTCATCAAGGGCGACACACGACACACGAAGCGACACACGATATTTTGCGCGACACACGAAGAGACACACGATATTTTGAGCGATACACGAAGCGACGCGCGAGAATGTACCACATATCGCCCTTGTGTAGGTAGACCAAAAGGCGATATATCGTGGTAAATATCGCGTGTCACTTCTTGTGTCGCGCGAAATATTGTGTGTCGCTTCGTGTATCGCGCAACATATCGTGTGTCGCTTTGAGTATCGCGCAAAATATCGTATCTCGCGTTCAAAGGGCGACACACAAAACACGAAGCGACACACGATATTTTGCGTTTTGCGCGACACACGAAGCGATACACGATATGTTATTATTCAAATATCGCCAATATTATCCGAATCTCGAGTATAGCGGTTTAATTTCAGACCGCGACACACGACACACGACACACGAAGCGAATCCAAGCGATACTCGATATTTTGTGCCGTCCCTGACACAATCTGGGACGGCACTTTACGCACATGCTTTTTAACACAATTTTCAAAGAGCGAGGCGCAATTGCAATCTCTTACACGACGTCTTCCCACTAGTTGTCGGTGAATTATAATGGTATTTCACTTACATTTCAGACACGATGTAAACATTAAAGGGCACTCGTCTTCTCAACCTCTCTATTATCACGTGACTGACAACACTTTTGCGCATANGTTCGACGTTTGATTGTTGTGTAAGTTACATACATTTTAATCACAAACTTATACTTTCCTCTGCGCAAAATAGTGTCATACAATTCACTTCTTGTGTATAGGGACCAGACACATTATCCGGTTTAGAAAATATTCCGGTTTAGAGATGACCCGGTTTTCCTCTGTATTTATATCTGGAATAAATTATTGAATTCCAATAATTAATGTTTGTATTGTTTTCTTTTGTCTTAAATGTTCTGTACATTTGTGGATGAATTAGTTTTCTCTGAATCGCACTACATTGCCCGATTAAAAAAAATAATGCAAAATATGTTAAAAAAATCACATGTTATTAACCCTGTTTGCCTGTAGAATTATCAATGTATTTTTTATTTTATTTTTAAAACGTTCGGTCCTTAGCGCCAACTCGAAGGTAGCAAAAGCTCGTTGATTCATTCATCTCAAAAAAGATGTGGCGCCCGTGAGTAACGGACGTGTTTTAATACGTCACGACATGATGGTTACAATGTCTTACAAGCAAACACGTCACTTCCGGAACTTAAACTTCGCAACAGTTGCCAACGTGACCTCCGCTTGCGAATGCGTCCGGTCATTATTTTGGCGGATACAACTGCGAGAAACTTAAAAAAGGATCATGATTCATATTTGGTTAAAATTCGTCATCAGAAAGTACGGTTTGGTATATATTTTCAAACCATGGTCTCCAGTATAAATACAAGTGGACTCGACTTTTGAAGTAGTCAATCGCTAAGCAGGGTGATGTTAAATCTATGTTACAACTTATTGTATGATGTGTGATAATTTATGGACTAAATCTTAGTTTTGCATGTTTTTCAAACTAATTAACTTCCTCCCTAAAATGCTGCGCATTGACCGCTTTAAGGCACTGACCCAAACTTTAATAATGGTTTAAATTTTGTATGTAATGTATCGTCTTGCATGGCTTAAGCATTTGGTTATTTGCCGTAAATAAAAGACTATCGGACAATAGGTTCTCTCCTGCTTATGTTTCTGGAGTTGTATAATTCCTTAATATTAAAAACATAAACACCAGAACACTGCCAAGAGAGAAGTTGCAGTTACTATTCACATGCATTTTATTGACTTGAATGACCTACTTCCTATACATTTATACAAAAATTAAACAGTACGACACATTTAAAAACATAGCAATGTTCACAGCGGTTTGGTTCTGTGATTATTAATGTTTTAAGACGCTTTAACCGTCAACACGGATACCAATTGTGTCAACAGCTCGCCGAAATACAGGCTTGTGAAAGTCTACTGGTCAAATTTTGTTTCCGTCTTGACATTGTCGTGATACAGGTGGTATTAAGAAACGAAGTGTTTACGATGCTACATGTAAATAGTGTGTTTATGAACGATAGGAATGTTTTGTTTTGTCTCCAAAACACTTCTTTTTTCACCAACAATGATTTTTTTCCATAGATTTGTGATGATGAAAATATTGATTGAAAATTGTTCGTAGCACATTTTTATTGTTTTAGAGAGGGTGAGGCGCTCTAACAATTTGCATTGGATATATGTCAATATAAGAAAGTTTTAATGTTAATGTGTAAATTATATATTATATAGATTTTTGTGTAAACCAAGTATAAAAGGACATTTTTTTTCAAAATACATAATGTCAAGTTATGCTAGATCAACAAATATTTCACCTCAAAACTTTTTAAGGTAGGCAACCTTTAATTATCCACAACTTATATCCTTCGCCTCATAATAATTTATGTATATACGCGTTCGTTAATATTTTATTTAAATATGGTAAACTGATTTTTTTAAGAAGTTATTAGTCCTATTTATTGCCATTTTTGCGCACTAGATTTTTTTGACAACTGTTTTCAATGCTTATTTATGCTTTCAATATTTTGTATCTTTATTCAAACTTGTTCTTTAACCTTATAATTTAAGTCAGCGAGCTATTTATAGAAACATTAAAATTAAATAAAAAAAAAGTTCGAGGTCATGTTTGGAGGTTAATGTACTAAAAGCAAATTTTGGCAAGCCGTATTCCTGAATTTTAAAATCTTACGGATCCCTGTATTCTTAAGCTTTTCAAATTTCTCTTATATGAACATGAAGTTCATAATTGTTTGGTATGTAGTAGTACATGCATGTACATTCTTTTTCTGGGCTTCAACAACTTATAAGTTCTTTAAGATACATGTCCATAACTGACATAAATCTTGGTTGATCTGTTCCTTTTTTATATGCCTACTGTATGTTTTACTAATTATTATTATTATTATTATTATTAAGTTTTATGCAAATAAAGGAATCTCACCTAAGTATAACGAAAATAACGTTTTTCTTCTTCATACACAGACTAATTAATGGATATGAACTCATCAATTGAATAACACTTTGTAAAATGATAAATATTGTTTTTTTCTTTCTAAAATTCAAATGCTTAACGAGAATCTTAATATATCACCCTCAATATAAACTTTCATCTTATGACGATAAGAAGTACAACTTTTTGTGCAAAACAATTGGTATCCTTGAAATTCGCACAGGCTAATCAGGTACGACCATTTTCGCCTAAACTGAAATTTGTATAAGAATAGATTTGCTTTAAACGAAAAATATTGAACAAGCGAAAAGTGTCGTCCCTGACACAATCTGAGACGGAACTTTACGCACATGTTTTTTTACCCCATGTTCAAAGAGCGAGACCCAATTGCAAACTCTGTTACGACGTCTTCCCACTAGTTAAATAATAATGGTATTTCACTTACATTGCAGACACGACGTAAACATCTAAGAGCACTCGTCTTCTCAACCTCTCTATTATGACGTGACTGACAACACTTTTGCGCATTATGAATTCCATAAATGAAACGAACGAAAGATTTTGTTTTGTTTGACTCAATTTGTATTAATAACAATTATTTAAAACCCATGGTTTCGTCGTGCCGTTAACAAACGAATACCATTTCTAACACAATATATTGCTCTTTTCTTTTTAGAAAATTGGCCCCCAAAATAATTAGTTGTACTATAAATGTAGTTTCCTGTACATGTATGTCATCGGTAAAATACAATCAGAAGTGTCACGATAACGACAAAATCATCGTTATTGGATTTGTTTATTCACAGCAATAATCGTAGACCTTTATTTTCTGGCCATTAATGACCTGAGTGAAGCCAGTGAAACCATAAAAACAACGGCATACCTAGGTCTCCAATGGACAGACAGGTTTCTAACATGGAATCCGGACAGTTATAATAACACTCAGCACGCCTTTTGGCAACAGGTAAACATAATGTGTTTTATTTATTAAACTTATTAAATAGCAACCAGAGCACGAGTTTAATAAAACCATAACCGTAGGCTTAAGTGATATGTACGCACCAATTGATTGAAATCATTTCAAGTACGGAAATTACTCTATATAAATTATTCGTGTATAAAGGTCAGTACCAAGCTACTAATGGCGAACTATAGATAGGTCTGATCGATAAGCGATTTCTACTAGAACTGCCACTGTCTTGGCGCGACTACCATAAAACTAGAGTTGTAAAGCCGGTGCACTGAGCTTATTTTACAATCATTTATCTTTGTCCGGAGGTACAATTCTATCATTTTATAAGTTTTTAAAAAAGTTAGAAAACGAAAATCGGCCAACTGAAAAAAACTCCGTAATAAATAAAGCTAGAGTGATATATTCATTGGGCTCTGAATTTTGTCTCACATGTCTTAATCTTTATAATTATGAAGTGTAAAGTCCGAATGTATCACTTATGCTCCGGACAAACAAAACGTGTCCATATCAATACAGTTGACTTTTTGACATTGGTCTTTACATTATCACACAATTATTAAATGGTATGAAATTCCGCAGCCGTTTAATCAACCAACAAACGTNAAACGTGAAAAGGTCCCTTAAAGTAATTGATTACCACGGAATTTAAACACTTGAATAATTAAACATGTCTTTGAAAACAAAAATGCATTCACATTACATACGTACATATATTTGCATTAGGTGTACACGTTAAATTACATTGGAAATAAATACGTTCGCAAACGGTTAACCAAATCAATGACCCAATCTTGAGTATTTTTATTTCATTTTTATATTACCATATTTTATTACCACATTTATATAGCGCCTTTTTCATACAGTATTTGCGTTCAGAGGCGCTTCACATTTTCCCCCATTTTCTTCTTATTTGAAGGTGTTTGAATCCACGTGTTCAATGGACATCGAAAGCTTCCCGTTCGATTCTCAGACGTGCTACCTGAAGATTCAGGCTTGGAGTTATTCGACTGATGAGGTAATGTGTATTTCTTATTAAACTGCAACAGTGTTAACGTATTTGCACAACTTTTTGGTGTATCTCAGATAAAAAAATACATCGTTAACATTTGCATTATCTGTATTTTAGGTGGATATGGTAGGTGGATCGGAGGGAATCGATATGACCTATTACGAAGCCAACTCGGGTTGGGATGTAATTGACTCCAGTTGGAAAGTTGAGGACGAATCCGGTGACAGCACAATAAGCTTTTCTTCAGAATGAAACGAAAACCACTGTACTTTATGTTGTCGGTTATCTTTCCAATCATAACACTAGCCATTTTGAACCTCGGTGTTTTCGTGTTGCCGTGGGGAAGTGGAGAGAGAGCGAGCTACTCGATTACGGTCTTCTTGGCGTTCGCTGTCCTTCTTACCATTGTTTCTGCACAGTTGCCGGCGAATTCCGACTCCGTATCAGCGATCGCGTCTTTTCTTATTATCCAAACAATGAGCAGCACCTTGATAACCGTCCTCGCGTTGACCCTTCTGCGCCTGGGTAGTTTTGATGAAAAAGTTGAAAAGGTGGCCGTTCCTCGTATTCTGATTATCTTCATGCGAAGTTTGAAATGCAAATCTTGTTCTCAACGTTCCAAGGTAAGGCCGAATGTAGAGGCCAAATTGCATGTCACATCAATGCCGGATTCGTCTGATTCTAAAGGGTGCACGATACAAATGCCGACAGAAATGCGCGCCAAAGAAATAAGAATGTCTGAAGAGTTAACTGGTGACGTTGAATACTCGTCGAAAGAAGTCGCCAACTTTCTGGACGTCTTGCTATTTGTGGTATTCTCAATCATCCTCATCGCATCATTGCTTTGCTGTTTTTAAGAGCCCGATTCTCATAGCCTTGAAAATCAGTTTAGCTTCTGCAGATTTATAGACAAACAGACGGACGGACGGACGGACGGCAGAATGAACGAACGAACATATGTCAATTTTCAGAAACAATAGCCGGTAAAATATTCTGTGGGAACAAAGTAATTGGAACACGTTTTCAAAGCAAATCAGTACATCATTTAATCCTTTAACCATTATACTTCTTTTGTTATTTTATAGCAAACTGTAATGTCAAAACATTGACGTATCAATTAAAGAGCATATGTTTGAACTGAGTTATTTGTTTGGCATTTGCTTAAAATGTGACGTAAGTTCAGCTAACAAGGTTAAATTGAATGAGGACATCAAAAGAGCCTCGTTCTGACAAAACTACGCTTGTTGCATGTGCGTTAAGTGTCATCCCAGATTAGCCTGTGCAATCCACACAGGCTAATCAGCGACGACACTTTCCACCTACTCTGGAGTTTTTTGAGAAGTTACTTCCATTAAACGGAAAAAAACCCATAAAAGCGGAAAGTGCGACTTCAGTATATCAGGACTATATTATTTTATTTTACAAGCAAGTACAAGAAGAATCGAAGGCGATACAATATAAGTTATCTTCTTTGACTTCTTAGAACTGGTAAACTTAAGTAAGTGTTATTGATATTAGCAAGAACAAAATTAATCCCAAAGACGTCTAGACGTCAACGGAAGAGCTAATTGTCGAATATTTTACAGTAGCACATGGAAAGTTGACAATGTTAAGAGATAATAGACGCAATGATTCGTCTATACTAGTCTCAATATAGTGATTTCCGTAGATTATGCCTTGACTAATGTCATGCGTTTGTGTCAAGAACTGATCAGTGGTCATTAAGGCTAAGATATTGACTATGAGTTGTCATAAAATATAATTAGGCAAGGTAGGTTCTTTTCCAAAATGATGTTCATGTCAAAGAGTTTTGCCTCTTAGGGTACTTTTTGCTTCTTCATTTTATGACCGGTAATCATAGGGTCACCAAACTTTTTTGCTGTTGACATTGTGAACATCAAGTTACGAGTGAAACGAAATGACAAATATGACATATATACGCACTAATTGCTTCGTCAATCGTCATCTAGCGACTACATCTAACCAGTACTTTACGTAGATTTCCTATACATGTTCATTTGGGCGTAACTTGGCAGAGGCTATCAGGTTTCTCTAGATAGTGTGAAACAAAGGCAGGCTGTGTAAATATTTGACGATGGAGACATCGTAAATTTGGATGATAACATGGGTTCATCTGACAGACTATTTAGAGCTAATGATCTTTCTTCCGGCTCTTCTTGTAAACGATGAATGGCATCTCAAAGAGGAGCCTCGCTCTGTGAAAAGGAGGTTTAATGCATGTGCGTAAAGTGTTGTCACAGATTAGCCTGTGCAGTCCGCACATGCTAATCAGGGACGACACTTTCCGCTTTTATGTGTTTTTTTTTTGTTAAAAGGAAGACTGTTCTTGACGAAAATGCAGTTTAGGCGGAAAGTGTCGTCCCTGATTAGCCTGTGTGGACTGTAAAGGCTAACCCGGGACGACTCTTTACGCACATGCATTTAACCTTGAATATATTTCGCATGCATAGTATTCATGTTAATGGGAAGACTTGGTGATAATTGTTAGGTCTTACGAAGTTGGCTAGGTAATGACCATTGGAAATTCAATACCGAGCTAAGCACGAATACACAATCGGGTATAAGGTATTAGAACTAATGCGAATTCAGAGCGAGGGACGAATACCCAGCTGAGTATTTGATATTCGATTTGTAAGCTACCTTACATATTTAGTTTCGCTTAGATACGCTTTTCTTACTCGATGTTGATACGAGTTTGAGTCAAGCAACAAACTCTTAGGATGACGGAGTCGCATAAAGTTTAGAAATTATATCTTTTTATTCGTTAATGCATGAAAAATACTTTACAATACAATAATACTATATTAACAAATAAATTACCAGATCTAGCGTTTGACGAACAGTTGCTCTGTGTCGTGAATAGTTGTTCTCATAAAATAGTTCTTAACTTCTTAAACAGTACTTATTAAAGATAATAAAAATTAACTCTCTTAGTAGTTTAAGTTACACAAATGACCAAAATGCCTTAATAAGTTTAATTCGTGACTTTACTGTTATTTAAGAACTATTGTATGTTTGTTTCTTACTTTTTGGAAGTCACGAACAGTGATGTGTGTTGTTGGCAACTGTTGTCAAAACTGAGCGCAGAACCTTCTTACATACCCTTCGGATGCTGCAGATTTTGCTGCAGCCAAAGACTTGGCTGCAGCCAATCATTTTTGTGCAGAATCCTGCAGCATATATGGAAGTAATGCGGCAACATGTAAACAAGAATATACTTCTTATTATAATGAATCAACAGTCATCATAAATATCACTTCTTAATCACAGACGGCAATAAGTTTGATGAATTAAAACAATAAAAAGATTTTAATTTGCTTGTTTAACAATACAATATTAAATGCTGCAGCATGAAAACTTTAGTAATTCTTACGCAGTCAGCGTCTCAAATAGTTCCCTGCAAACTATTATGTTTTAACAATAAACATGAATGAACAGTTTGCAAGTTATAATAAAAATAATCTTTTTAAACAAATAGAGGAGTGAATATTAGAATTGTACAGCCTATTCGAAAGTCAAATGCATACAATGACACTCCACCGTATTCCTACGAATGACGTCATCAATACTTTGCTGCAACGATTTTGACATAGCACGAATTTCAGTTATGTTGGATTATTCTCACAACAAACAACATATAATGGACTAAACACAAGGTAAATACAATTTATATAAATATTTTAGATCTTGGAGAACATTATCTTGCTAAATGCAGTGCACTGTATAGACAAAATGCAAACAACAAAAATAATGTGCACCGCTATTCGGATGAGGAATGAATTCGGATGACATTTACATGTAATACGTGAAATGTACATTACACTTCCCCCACCTTAAAAGAATCAAATTCTCCTGAATTTTTAACATTACATCAATAGCAAATTTAAATAAAGGCCATGAATAATAATGAGATTAATCATTGTTAACACATAGTTTTATACTTTAATTTAACAAATAATACTTACTTACTTTACATTAAAATGTTTTTGATACATTGCAATTACATGTAAAAGATACTCAATTCTTCTTCTGTTTCTTCAGGCGAAGTGGCACATCCTTCACGCGGGACAGGAGAACATCTAGGGAAGAGTCACGGGGAAGAGTTTCAAATGCAGACAGGACTTCCATCTGGACTTCTGGAGTGGTCGGGTCCTCGCCGAGGGCAATGAGACGAACAAGATTGAAGTTGATCTTCAGGGTTGCTGCCAGCGCATCGTTCTGAAGGTCAAGGCGCCCGGGAAGCGCCAGGAAGTTGAACTTGGCTCTGAGATACCATCTTGGAAGTGGCTTGTTCTCAGAATGAAGCGTCATAGCTACAAACTCATGGGAGAGGGTTCTTTGATCGGGAGACCAGGAAGTCCAATCTGCAGGAGGCCAAGAGTTGTTGGACGTAATTTGGATGCTGTGGGAGGGAATATCAGACCATTCCCTTCGAGCTGGAGGAAGTAGCGGTAGGCGGCCTTCTATAAGAAGTGAATGTGCCCTTGTCTTCCAAACTTCTTTTTGTGATAAATGCCTTGGTGTAGGGATGTAGACATGAACTGCTATAGGTTGAAGTTTATTACATGGAGTACTGAAGGCTGACGCTTCAAGTGCGGACTGTGGTTGTTGCTGCGATACTTCAGGCTCGTGGAGTGGGTGCTGAGGTTACCATATTTCCGGGAAAAGGTGAAACTGGGTTGTAGAAGGGAGAATTCAAGTAGGATAGTAGTGCTGCTGGAGAGCCAACAGAAACTGGAGCGGGACTTCTGATGTCGTAATCAAGATCAGGTTGAGAATTTGGATGTTCCTCGATGACTTAACGTTTCGGTGTACTGTCCAATGTTGAATGTGAAGATTCGGCAGTTGTAAGGGCATCATATGGCGATTTGGAGGTTTTGACATCGGTTTTTGAGGAGGTAGTGACATCAGTTAGGATGGAGGATGTGGAGATGGAAGAAGGATGGGTGAAAGACAAAGTGACCCGATCAGAACTATCAGTTGTTGGAACAAAGGCACTGGTGGGGTGTTCGTGACTATTTGCTCGTGTAGACGCTGTAGTGGCAGGAACAGGAGAATTTCTGGATGCAATGCCAGTCGTGAAAGTTGGTACATAGAGTACTGCTTCAGACTGAATTTCATCAGGTTGAAGCCCGAGTAATGTTGCAACAGATGCCTGATAGGTTGAGTTGCCTGGCTCCAAATGTCCTGAAGGAATGAAGACATTCTTATGAAGGGCGTTCATTCTTCGAACTAGACGGCTGACAACACGTGCATCAGTTAACGTAGACAGGGAAATAGTGGCCTTGATATAGGTTGATTCTGTAGTGCAAATAGCCGGTGTTGTCCATTTTCACCGATTTCAGGGCTAGATGAGGATTGACAAGTGCTGAAGGTGTAGTGGATGAGGTTTGTCGAAGATGATGAAAGGGAGTTCCACCCTCTCAGCCATTGGTTGATCCCTGGAACACGTCCGGTAGCCCACTTTGTGACTAGTCGTCTGGCTTCAAAGGCCTCAGGTGCAGATGGGTTTGGGACGGGATTGGTCAGAAGGTGGACTTGAGGATTGGTGGAGAAGAAAAACGTGTTTTCTGATGAAAACAGCTTTGGGAATTCTCTAAGGTGTCTGCCATGCTCGTGTGGATGTTGACCCCTAATGTGGCGCCGTAGATCCCAGTCAGACTTAAACTCCCTTGGGTGCTTTCCGACGCGCCACACACAGACGTATCTCATACGACGATGGTCTGTCTTTGCGAGATGGTTTCGAAGGTCTCGTTTGCTATGGAAAGCAGTGCCACACACCTCGCAATCCATGGCAGAATCTGGAAAAACAGATCATGAGATGCACATGACATTGTTATGAGGCTAAAATGAACATTTCGTTTTCCAAGCCTCCTTTAGTGATCGAGTTCATTATGTGTTACTTGGTGTTGATGACTATCGTGAATGATATTTTTGAAAAACAATCTTTGTCATTCTGGCTTAACTCATATCAGGACTTAACATCTGAGACAACGCGTTTATAAACACTGAGTATTAAAGATACATTACCTGTTTTATGTTGATCGTTCCGATGATAAACATGTATATTTGTGTTACAAAAACCCATCAATGGTATTGCAATAAGAGCTAATACACACTTTCCAAATACTTGCCACAAATACTTAATAAGCCCACAGAGGTTTAAAGCGAACAGAACATGTTTCCAAGTATAGTTTAAAACCGTTTGTATTTTTTTTTGTGTTACCTGACTGAAATATAAATCCCATTTCGGTTTATAAATACACGCACCCCGCATCGTGATCCTCGCCAGTGTATAATTTGATTATTTTTAATGGCAAATACAAAAAACGAAAGCAAATACTTCGTGTCTCTGTTGCTGCGAAATTTATAACAGGTAATTCATAGGTCTTGTTTTCAGATGTAAAGCTCGACCTGGCTTTTTCAAAGGCTGTTGTGTGTATGAAATAAATTTTCATTAGTGACCGTGTATAACTATAACCCATAAGTCGGTGCATATTTGTGCGCAAAGTCGTATAGATTTATTTCATTATAAGTTCAGTGTTATGTTATTTACGTTGCCATGTATATTTATATCCATGCGATCATTTGCCTTGAATAAAATACTAGCGGACGATAAAACGAAATGTTCTCCTGAAATGTTTTTGGAGTTTCATTGTTCCTATATTGTAATCATTTCCGAAAAAAATCCTTACAAAAACATTCAACACACACTTTAAAGGGACTGTAAACCACGTATGACGAAAAAAGAAAAGTTCTAAAATACCGTATATGTTTACAATTATTAGTTTATATTGATTAAAATATCACGACTGGTATATAACGTTACTTGAAAAAAGTTGTTTTTTTTTATTTTTACTTTATTTTTTTATTTATTTATTTTTACTGGGTATGCATACCAGGTAGCTACCAGTTAACTATAAATAACGCAAGTACATTGATCATCATCGTCACGTGGTAAACCCAGGAATGCAAATTGTGCATGCGTAGTGAATTGTATATATTTAATATATAAAATGATCAATCTACTTGCGTTATTTATAGTGTGTTTATCGTTATGTCACCTATTTTCGTGATGTACTTTCGATTACATATCGCAAAATTTTATTAGCAAAATACTGAAAATATGAACTTTTTTTAAGTAATGATATATACCAGTCGTGATATTTTAATCAATATAAACAAAAAATTGTAAACAAATACGGTATTTAAGAACTTTTTTTAAGTAATGATATATACCAGTCGTGATATTTTAATCAATATAAACAAATAATTGTAAACAAATACGGTATTTAAGAACTTTTCTTTTTTCGTCATTCTTGGTTTACAGTCCCTTTAAGCTATATAGTCACTGTTAAAAAAAGGTAGGCATCAGATTAAATTTGATAATGTTTGTTTTCTAGTGTTTACAGTTTAATTAAACATGTTTTAGCGAACAATATTGCTAAAAACAATGCATAATAAAAATATGCAAGCTACATTTTTATGTTGTTCGCGAATACACCGCTAGACTTGTGTAACTATAATTTAATATTTAGTTGTAAAATAAGGTAAATACGTATGTGTCGACATGGTCAATTTCTTTGATAACGTTTCATTATTTAGTTCCCGTAATGTTATATATGCAGATATCCGAGAGGTATAACACAATAATTTTTCTCATACATTTAAAATATGCAATTCAATATGTCAATATTGGGTTTGGAATTCACTTACACGTGTTTATTTGGAATTCACTTATAAATGTGTATTATATAAGTGTTTTGCACCATTACATTAATTCTGGTTGAAAGAAAAGTGAACAAGAAAGATGTTGTTGCTCAAGGCAGAACATTTATTATTGGCAATAATTGTGATCCTCGACATATGGAACGATTTAAACGATTCGTTTACAAACTATCATTTTCCTATAATATTTTATTGCTTGCATATGGGCGATATACAATTGCGGTGTTTGCAGGTGTTATTGGCGCTGTGATTTGTTAATTTATTTAGATGATAACCTGTGTGCACTGATCAACTACATAATTTGATTGTATTATAGTTTGAATCATTTTCGTCTATAGTTTCTTTTTTATCTGAATACTGAAAATACAATCTGTTAATAAAGACTGATAGGTAATATTTATTTTTTTAAGTAATGACACTGGCATCATGTACTACGTTGATATTGTTTGTACATGTTTTGTCTGGGTTAAAGTATTCATATTCCTAAATATACGTTTTAAACGATATAATGATGCATGTGTTGTCATTCATTTCAATTCGAATTCAGTCCACACGTGTGTATACACATTAGCGAAATAATACTCAAGCAAACCTTTTAATTTAACTTGTTCTTTTAAAATACTTTGTTATTATTCCGAATTATGGAGTTGTTTTAAGTCTTCGAATAGCACGTTACAAATATGCAAAAATGTGAACATGTCTTTAAAAAATAAATCAACATCTTCAATAAATATATCAGCTTTGCACAATCATCACTTTTTGAATATATATATATCCTGTTTATACGTGAAAATTTGACCTAAAAAAGGAGTGACCGGATAAATTGTCCTATCTCCAGTCCACAGGAAGTGGAAAGTTTACAAGGTTAGTAGTGTATTCATACGCGTCGGATAACATAATGGCACAGCATTACATTCCACACAAATCTACTAACCCAAACTTTCCAACAATAAACACGTTGCGATTGTTATTGATGTTAAGAAGATACCGTAGATTCCATAATGCCTTTCTAATCTGCACATGGAAATTGAACACTATATATGATTTTTTTGTCTTCGCATTGTGTAACACTTTATGATAATAAGCGGACTATTCTTGAAGTTTATATTTCCAGGATCAAAGATACAGTTTGTACATCAACGAAATAACTATTTATGCCTTTAGGAGAAAGTTAAAGTATTGTTTTAAACACATTTTTTAAATAAAATTTCAAAATTATTTGACATATGCAATTGAAAAGAAAACAATATTGTATATTGAATGCCAATATTAAAATATTAACGTCAAACGTGTTTTGATAGTATGAGCACCAAGATGATTGCAAATACATTTGTAAGTAGAAATACTTTTGCAACAAGAACAATAATGCAACAACATACAATTTTGACAAATTATACGTGGACATAAAACCACAAATGTAACAAATCTTAATATGTTTCGGGATATTGTGTTGGTCTTCTCATATAAGTGAGAGGCAATTGTTTTAAAGTGAGACTGCACGATTTTTTCAAATATTTATGAATTGATATAAAATGCGTAAACAACTTATTATACATATATTTCAATATAAATTAAACTAAAAGTTAAGAAGAACATGTGTCGAAAAATGCGAAATAAGCCAGATATTTAATTCTGAAATGGAAAAAGGCTGAACAGCCGAATTCGCCAGCATAAATATCATGCATGAACAATGTGAATCTAAATTTAGTTTTAGTGCATATTCGCTCATACGACACAAAGACACAATTTTGTTTCCTAACAAATACGAGTAAAAGTGTCGACATCGGCTTTAACCAGCGCTAATTTGTCTGTGCTGCATTTTATGAAATTCGTCCTCAATGTATAATTTGTCTTGCCTATTTTGTGTTATTGTAACATATTTTAATCAATATATTACGATTTAACACATATACAAAAATTGCAAACTCACTCTTTAAAGTGAGTATGCACGATTTGTATATCTGTTAAATTGTAATATATTGATTAAAATATGCAGCACAGACTGGCGAATTCGGCTGTACAGCCTTTCTCGATTTCAGAATTAAATATCTGGCTCATTTCGCATTTTTCGACACATGTTCTTCTTAACTTTTATTTTAATTTATATTGAAATATATGTATAATGAGTTTTTTAAACATTTAATATAAATTCATAAATATTTGACAAAATCGTGCAGTCTCACTTTAATATAAGTGTGCTACTTTTGTATCAAAGCTGGAAAGACAGCTTCGATGACTTAAGTGGTCTTATATATTATTACTCAATTAAGTTCTTATACGTATCTAGTAGCCTCAACCAAGCATGACTTAGAATATTTTTGCATTTTGCAAGTAAATTTGTNATGGAACGATTTAAATAATTCGTTTACAAACTATCATTTTCCTTTAATATTTTATTGCTTGCATATTGGCGATATACAATTGCGGTGTTTGCAGGTGTTATTGGCGCTGTGATTTGTTCATTTATTTAGATGATAACCTGTGTGCACTGATTTACTACATAATTTGATTGTATTATAGTTTGAATCATTTTCGTGTATAGTTTCTTTTTTTATCTGAATACTGGAAATACAATGTGTTAATAAAGACTTATAGGTAATATTTATTTTTTTAAGTAATAACACTGGCATTTTGTATTACGTTGATATTGTTTGTTCATGTTTTGTCTGGGTTAAAGTATTAATATTCCTAAATATACGTTTTTAACGATATAATGATGCAGTTTTTTAAATTATTATTTACAGATGGCCGATATTACAATATTCAATGTGTTGTCATTCATTTCAAAAAAGAATTTAGTCCACACGTGTGTATACACATAAGCGAAATAATTCTCAAGCAAACCTTTTAATTAAACTTGTTCTTTTAAAATACTGTTTAATTATTCCGAATTATGAAGTTGTTTTAAGGCTTTGAATAGCACGTTACAAATATGCAAACAAAAATGTGAACATGTCTTTAAAAAATAATTCAATATCTTCAATAAATATATCAGCTTTGCACAATCATCACTTTTTGAATACATATATATCCTGTTTATACGTGCAAAATTGACCTAAAAAAGGAGTGACCGGATAAATTGTCCTTTCTCCAGTCCACAGGAAGTTGAAAGTTTACAAGGTTAGTAGTGTATTTAAGTGTCGACATCGGCTTTAACCAGCGCTAATTTGTCTGTGCTGCATTTTATGAAATTCGTCCTCAATGTATCATTTTTCTTGCCTATTTTGTGTTATTGTAACATATTTTAATCAATATATTACGATTTAACACATATACAAAAATTGCATACTCACTCTTTAAAGTGAGTATGCACGATTTGTATATCTGTTTAATTGTAATATATTGATTAAAATATGCAGCACAGACTGGCGAATTCGGCTGTTCAGCCTTTTTCGATTTCAGAATTAAATATCTGGCTCATTTCGCATTTTTCGACACATGTTCTTCTTAACTTTTATTTTAATTCATATTGAAATATATGTATAATGAGTTTTTTAAACATTTAATATAAATTCATAAATATTTGACAAAATCGTGCAGTCTCACTTTAATATAAGTGTGCTACTTTTGTATCAAAGCTGGAAAGACAGCTTCGATGACTTAAGTGGTCTTATATATTATTACTCAATTAAGTTCTTATACGTATCTAGTAGCCTCAACCAAGCATGACTTAGAATATTTTTGCATTTTGCAAGTAAATTTGTAATTACATTGTTGATGTCAAAAGCTCGAAATACGTTGTTTTATACATATACTTAAAAGATGTATGTACACATTTCATGTTAATGCTAAAAATATCGATATATCCGTATATCGCATATGCACTCTAATAGTTGCTGTTATATATACATGTACACTCAAATTTAACTGTTTTGATTGATAAGATCATATAAAAACATTCAACTGAAAATATGGTAATGATACATCTGACGTTTTATTGAATGATTTTGGAATTCATACCAAACAGTTAGATAACATTTATTAGGCAAGGAGTCTTCATTTCACATTCGATATTCCATGAAATGAGATTCCTACAATTACGTTATCAGATAAAGCACAACGGGGGAACAAATTTACAGAAAGGTGATTTATGAGATGATTTTTAACAATATTCATAAATAATTGCGTATGAGATGGGAAAACAAAAAATAAATTCACCAGCAATAAAAACAACAACGGTGAAAATGTATATATTCTTTATGGAGTCCTCCTTTTGAGAAACAGCTAAATTCTGAGATTACACTATATCCAATACCCATAGGTCCCATTATAAAACGGCCAACTTCAAAGGAGTTTTTCTTGCCTTTCCGTTATTTCAGATGGTGCAAACCTAGTATCAATTATAGATGAATATGTTTTGTTTTTGACAATTGGAATTAAGTGGTATGTTATGTCACTTCGAAGAACATCCCATTTGCCTCAATGCAGACACCCACAGAAAACAGGATTTGTGCGCTGAAATGTTGACAAAAGCCCTGTACCTCAAATAACGCACTCAGAAACTTTCAGCTTACAACATAGTGCCCAATGAAATGCACCAAAAGTTTGCAAACATACATATAGGATAAAGAACTTAACCAACAAAAGGCTTGGTGCGATTGCTAAATGTCTTTTTATATCAGAAGAGATAACGACTTCTTTTGAAATAGAACTACTTTCGACCACGGAGAGATTCACAATGATGGATTGGAACCTAACCAAAAGCCAAACTGACGAAACGTGAATTTTTAATGACAATAAGTATAACCCCCGCACATATGGAAAGAGTTACAAGGTGTGTTCATTGCTTTTATATTATATTCATTAATTAACGCATACACCATATCCCAGTTTCATGATCGAATGTTTGTATACTACAGCTTAACAAACATTTACATTGCACGCAATCGACACTGTTTAAACACAAACATGACGTCCATTAACCTTTCATGTAAACTTCATTTAGAAAGAATTGATGTTTAATGCAAACTCCAAGACCCAAGCCCTTGTATTTCACTTCGAACTGTTCTACACCATTGTAGAATCGGCCATTGCCTCAAGCAAGCGGTGATTTATATTGTTGTGACCATTTATTTGAACATAAATAGGTCGCGCTCCTTGAGATGGGGTTTAATGCATGTGCGTAAAGTGTCGTCCCTGATAAGCATGTGCAGTCCGCGTCAGCTAATCAGGGACGACCCTTTCCGCTGTTATTGTATGTTTCGTTTAAAGAAAGTCTCTTCTTAGCAAAAATTCAGTTTAGGCGGAAAGGGTTGTCCTTGATTAGCCTCAGCTGACAGTGTACGTACATGAATTAAATCCCATGAAATAAATCCTACTTCATTTCCAAATGTTTTCACACACATTGATTACAAAGTGTACAGTGTTTTCTATAATGTTTTTGTGAAATAAATGCTAATGTTTCCCGAAATCTAACATAAATATCATTTCTATAGGAAACAACATCCGCCCAGCATAATTATCCTCGCCTGAGTATAATCCGGTTAGTATAAATGCCAATAAAATAAATGCAACCAAATTGTTTGTGTTTTGGTTGCCAAGTAACGATACATCAGAGGTAATTCATCGGTCGTAATCGCAGGTGTAATGTTTGGCCTTCCAGGATTGTTTTTGTAAAATGAATAAACAATTCACATAGTGCCTAAGGAGCAAACGTTTATACAAAAACAGTGTTCAGAGCGAACATGAGAATATTATAGGAAATACATGATCGACGATAGTTTGATGACAATCTTATTCTTGAAATGCCCTTAGAAGAAAAACAGTTATAATGTATCCTATAAGCGTAAAACCAACACATTTACCCAATGAGATTGTTATGTCCCCCATGATCATGGCGGAAGGGAATATAGTGTTACTATTGTCAGTGCATGCGTATTTGTGTTTGGTGTGTATTTGTGTGTGTGCTTGTGTGGGCCATTTATGTAGTAGTTTCATATTTTATTTTATATGTAAATGGACACTGATCTAAACGTTGTTGTACATGAAAGGATTTCCAAATAAATTGGCACACATAATCATCCGAACGAGTCGCATGCAACAACCCGTGTCAAGGTCAAGAGCACAGTTGTTACAAGGAAATTATTTTCACTTATTCCTTGTATGTTTATAGCTAAAGTACAATGTTGTGTCCTGCTTTATTATGGGGCTTAAACATAAAATGGTACAAATGATCAACATATCAAGAAGATGTTTCGAATATAAAAAAAAAACATGTCGCTTTCTGCAAGGCCAAGGTCACAGGGAATACTTGTGCTTTGTGCATAGTCCCTATATCGCCAATAATTTTGGTCGCGCATGATGTAACTTCTATATAAATTGTCTGTAATAATAACGCATGTAGTGAGAAAAACAACTATGTTGCTCGCTTCAAGGTCCAGGTCACAGTGGACACTTGCAGTTTGTGCACAGTCCTTATAGTTTGGTTTAAGTGAAAGTAGATGTGCATGTGGCCGTCGGTTTTATTCCGTTATAGTACATTGGCAAACATTTTTTATAATTTCAATACGACATTGTGATTCCCCATCTAAAATACTTGCTTAAAGGTAAATTTTCATATGTGAAAAAGACTGTATTATCTTTACAAATGACTGGTTTATACATGCTCTTTCAACTGTTCACATAATGTGTGGCAAACAACACTCGTCTCTATGCCCAGTGAAACATAGTGGGGGCATCCCTGTCCTTTTGACACATTTCTAGTTTAAAATATTAGCTCAACATTATATTTGTATAAGTTTATACAAGTAAGTATATATAAGTATATTTTCCTGCATGGGTATTTGTAAAGATTTGAAAACGGAAACGGAAAGCGTATCATAATTAGTAATATTTTTAAACAACATCGGGTAATGTTTGTTTTATTATGTTTTTATAGTTTTATGTTTCGATTGTAGATTTCTTGTTGCTTTTGCTGTCATGATTGGATAAACGATTTCGATATCACCTTTAATTATCGATGCAGAACAAATAGCATATTCAGCTAGTTCATCTGTGTAATATATTAAAGAAGGTAGTGTCATATTATTATAGTATCAAGATAAAGCAATACACCAAGACTCGAGCAGGCTCTCATATTGAGGCTGGATACAACCGCATGAACCACCACCGGTTCATCAAGTTTAGGATTGACCCGTCAGACCAGTGCCCCTGTCAGACTGGCAGCATGACAACAGAACACTTGATTAAATCCAGCCCACTACACGACGACCTTAGAAGCCAGATCTGTGCGTGGGAGACGACGATGCAAGGAGAGCTCTACGGCAGTCTGGAGAACCTGCAGTGCACGGCCACCTTTGCGCAGAGAGCCGACGTGTCCATCTAAATGATCGACAAGAAGAAGATAGTAATATTGATATACCAACAGTGTTAACTGTTTAAAATGCTTGGCGCAGGTGTGTTGTGTAAAACTGCAATGTATGGTAAGAATCATATAAACATATCATGGAAGGTCGCACCTGTGATATTTAATTGAATTTTAATGCAAATAAATAACTTTGGGTAACTAAAAAGGAACCCACACCCTAAAGAAGATCCTTCACGCACGTGGCAGAGCGATCTTTTGACTTAGTCTGAGGGGAAAACACATTTTGTAAAATAACAACAGAAACGGAAAAGATTTCAGGGACTGTGTGCACTTTTTGTTGGCGTATCTGTCTAAAATTAATAATAATAATAAAAAGACTAAATAAGAATAATTTTAATTATGATTATAATAATTATTATTATTAGTAGTAGTAGTAGTAGTAGTATTATAACTATTATTACTTATTATAATTAGAATTGTGATTGTGATTGTTCATGTAAATGAAAGTAGCAATAACGATTTGCAAAGCTTTCGATTTATGTTACGTAAACTATAAAACTGCATTACACAAGAACGTGACTTCATGTGATTCAAGTTCGTAAATCTAATGGATTCCATTGTAGCAACGAACTCGTAAAATTGACGATAAAACAAAGGCGTCAGAACGTGTTTTATTAATGACAATTTATTATATAATAACACACGTGTGGAGCGAATTATACTATCTGCTTTTATGTCCGTTCATTAACAAATATAACACATCCAACGTTCACGATCACGTATTGGTTTGTACATAAAAAATGGTAAATATGTCTATGAATAAGTAATTCACTTATATATATAATAGTTCACTTCGATATCAAAGTAAAATTGTTTGTTTTAAAGTTATTATTTTATGTTTAAAATTAATTATTGAACATCGTGGAGTACTGATTGGAAAAAACTGCTGGAATTAGAAACTAACACTTAACTTACTTCAACAGGTTTTACTTTGAAACACACTGTCATCATATGGCGCTGGTCGTCAGTCCGCCAGAAATTACGTTTCTCTAACCAGTATCGTGAGAATATACAATTTATACAGTATTTTCTTTAGAAGGACCATACAGAAAATTATGTAATTGTAGTTTTTGTGTTGAACTTATTATTTAGCTACTGTAAACGAAGATTAAACGAGATTCAGGCTTTGACATGTTTTTTTAATATTTTAGAGAAAGGCATAAGAGGATCAAAGGGAGTCTTAGAATGATTTTTTTAATCGATGTGCAAAAGCAATGAACGCTGAAATTGTGTTCGGTAACAAAAAGAAATGGTCCGAATAACACATTATTATTAATTGATTTTCAATTTGTGCTGTGGTCTTTTTTAATGGGGAAGCTGGAATACCCGGAGGAAAGCCCCAACTGGTCCGATATGGTGACCACAAACCAAACGCATATGCTTCCGGGATCGGGGATTGAACCCGGGTCGCCTAGGTGATAAGCGCGTGTACCAACAACTGCGCTAAACGGACAGCTCACAATCTTCTGATAGAAAACGCGCGATTATATGCTGCCAAAACATTTGGTGTTACTCGGACATTTCCATAGGTCATATGTTGACATTTGCGTAAAAGTGTTGTGACGAAATAAAGCAACAAAATAATCGTGTTTCGATCTTAATTTACGGATTCGACCATATGGTATATAAATGGATAAAAAGACACTCATCGATAACTTTCTAGATGTATTTTTCAATATCTAAACCTCGGCCGAAACCGGAAATCTAAGAAAGCTACATGTATAAACCTAAAAAAAATACACTTATAAAAAATAATCAAAAGTGAGGCCAGTAAAAATGGTGTTGAGGTAAAAATTGCCAAATTAAATATACTCGCGTTATGGTATGTCATGCTCACTCTTAAGTAATGTTATCTTCCCAACTTGATAAGGTCATCATTTAAACTTCGTGCTCAAAAGATAAATTAAATCGCAACATATTCTATATGTGCCACCAAAGTTTTATGAAGAACCCTTCGAATACTGAAAAGTGTGTTAATGGAACCAGTGGAATTTATTATGCTTAAGTGATGAAACTGCTATAAATAATTCAATAAATTAAAATAAGAAACTAAAATATATTTGAAAACAAAGCACGAGCACTCTATTAATTTTAACAAAGAAATGTAATTGATGTGTCAGAAAAGAAATCTACCTTCTCGTGTGTCTTTGCAAGCTCCACAAGTGGCAAATCTGGTCCTTTAGCCCTGTCAATGTACAACGCTATATAAAATCAAACGTTTATTTTCGCATAAATAAAGTTCATGAAACGTTACATGTAAGAGCAAAACTGTATTTGAATTTATACAAATAGTGTAGACTATAAAGTTTTCATACCTGTTTCTATGTTTACACTATATGCATACTTCTAAAGTGACACTTATTATAATAAGTATATTATAAAATACATTTATCTTCCAAACAACACTTTAACATTACTGTTAAATATGAAAAGTATTTAAATGGTTTACATGTTTCATGTTAAATTGTCAAAATTACCCTCAATATTTAAATATCTAGGCACAATTAAGTTTTATTTAAAAGACAGATAAATATTTTACTTGGAACTGTTTAGATGAAACAGAAAATAGTGAAACCGATATATGGAAAACAATTTCTGGATATATCAGCTTTTTGTAGGAGAGACAGAACATTCGGTCTGAGGCGACACATCAAATACATTTGTTTCCGCACAGGTAGGATACCATAAACATTAATTTGCAGATGCGATCACACTATTGTTTTAATTGTGTCGCAGACCAAATTGTTCAATGGCGACCCTGTGTCGCTTTAATCTATAGCATTATTGTGCAACTTACAATATTTTAAACAAATTTCACAGTTTTGATAATGCAGGTCAATGTAGCCAACAGGAATTGTGGATATGTTACCTGGTCAATTTGCTTCCGTAAATGGGTAAATTGAATATTTTTTAATTTATTTTGATTCCTACCACACGGGGGTACTAATTATTTATAAATTCAATACGTATACGTATCTGATAAAATAATCCGTATGTATTAAGATTATTTTATTATATACGTATAAGTGTTATACATGTTTTATTTGCCCCCGTAAGCCTAGTTTTAAATATAATCTTATTTGTTAAACCA
Source organism: Dreissena rostriformis (assembly GCA_007657795.1). Lineage (NCBI taxonomy): Eukaryota > Metazoa > Mollusca > Bivalvia > Myida > Dreissenidae > Dreissena > Dreissena rostriformis. The sequence continues at coordinate 60,055 of VMBQ01001964.1, forward strand.
TATGGAAACCGATAATTGTCAGCAACCACATACACGTGCATAATTGGTTTTTAATTGTATTCCTACACAATTAAGAGCTCCAAATTTGGACAACAAAAACAACACGCCGAAGTTGCGATGTCGACCACGTGCAAAATAGTAATAACTAAATGGGACTCACGCATTCCCATGGCAATAACATTTCATTAATAACAAGTTGCAGGCCTTCTAATTTCCTTCCACGGTATCATTGAAGTGTATATCTCTAATGTATTGAAAACAAGAATGCATTATATTCTAATATTGCCACACTATTACAATTATGTAAATAGTTTTTAAGAATACAATTAATTTAGACCAACCCGGTGTATTTCTTCCTACTATTTGCGAAGTTGTGAACAACACAGTATTTACCGTATTTTCATTTAAACAGATCATATGTCTTTCCATAATCATAGCCCCGTGCGTTACTTAGTTGTGCACACCTATCTTGATATGTATAACAATCATACATGCAAAATAAATTGACATTGTTATTCTATAATTTCATCTTTTTCATCATAAACCTTGTTTATATAGATCTTTTTTATACAAACTTTCACACATTCGTATGTTGTCCTTTAAACATGTATACTTCACTGTCTGTATGTCTGTTTGCTAAGCTCAAAGACATACCATCAATTTTAGATTTAGCTTGCGCCAGGTGTTGCTTAATGAGCTCAATAATTGAAAACGTACGTAAAAAAATATAATTATAAGTTAGGCTTTCAATGATAACTGGGGTTTTTACATTAAATCATGACAATTTCTTGTTAATTTGTGCATCGTTGTCAATTTGTTGTTTTGAACATTTCAACCACCTTTAAGACAATCCCTCATACTGTGAACTTGTGTGAAATAATATTTCGACCATCAGAATAAGCAATACCATAAATGAGGTATAATATATATTTCATATATTTAACACAGTTGTAAACGTTTTTAAAAACCTGGTTGTTTTCCATATACATTAATACCTTTTGACCCAAAATAGTATATAACTAAGTAATTGTTTCCATAAACTGAAACCACACGAATGTTGCTTATTAATATGTTCAATCATGATTGACATAGTGACAAAAATGCACGATGACCAGTTCTGACTTATATTCTGAACCTTTATACAAAAAAATGATACATGCATAGAAGTGTTTGACATGATTATTCTTCGAGAAAACAAATCAAAATATGTTGGCTGCTATTTGCTTAATACCCTATAACATATCACACTATGTAGTAGAACATAATAAAAGATAAAGATTGTAAATGCAATTTGAGGCAAACATAAATCATTTTTCTCCTGGTGATATGCGTGAATACATAGCAAATGCATGGTAACCTATTGAATTGCCTGTTTACATACTGATATGCCTGATTGCAATGCACACACCGTCAACATTCAATATCTGTATTTAGTTGAGAGATGTAATAAGAGACAATTCTGGACAACATAGTTTGCACAATACTAATATACTTACAGCTTTTATTTCGAATATTTTCTATCAATTTGGAAAAGGGGTTTAATGCATGTGCGTAAAGTGTCGTCCGAGAATAACCTGTGCAGTCCGCACAGGCTAATCAGGGACGACACTTTCCGCTTTTATTGTATTTTTCGTTTAAAGGATGACTGTTCTTGACGAAATCCAGTTTAAAAACCCCCTTTCACAGAGGCTCATATGTTTATTGATCGACATTTAACAAATCTTCGTCTTATTAATAGGATTGCACCACTTATAAACATAAATTATATCGTGCTTTAAAGCATGATTTAATAGTACCGATTTGTGAAACAAGTAAACCATAAATTGATAGTATCACAAAAGATATGCTGTAGTCTAGGGTAGTCCTTTACCGCTAATGCCTTTGAGAATGCTTCACATTTGACTACACAACAACTGTCAGGTTAGAAATATAGACATTGTACTTCAACGTCCTCATGTTGATGTTACGATGTACAATAAGGTTAGAAATATAGACATTGTACTTCAACGTCCTCATGTTGATGGTACGATGTACAATAAGGTTAGAAATATAGACATTGTACTCAACGTCCTCATTTTGGTGGTACGATGTACAATAAGGTTAGAAATATAAACATTGTACTTCAACGTCCTCATGTTGATGAAACCGGATGTACAAAAACACCTGAGCATATATGAACATTGTAAACACTAAAAGACTGCGACAGTAGATAAGTTCTTTTCAACTAATCAGTGGGTTTTTGTTAACAATAATAATTTTAAAGAGTCAAGTCATACTATTTCTAATTTATTGCCAAAGAACGACGATTTTTTTCACTTAGAATAAAAAAAAATGAATAATATATTTAAATCATTTACTATATAAATGTGTTGATGGTCATGTTATTAGCACGTAAGTGTTCAGAAATGAAACTTCATAATGAGCGCAAATTACTCACTGATAAGTTTTACTATGTAGTCAGTCGATATTTGACCATTTTAAAATTACACAAAATAGACTAGGATTATCTTCTTGTATACTGTCATATGCATACCTTAATTGTTTAACCAATGTTCATTGTGTATGTTTTTCTTTTGACCTTGCAGTCAAGGATAACCCATAAAAGTGCAAGCACTTAAGTAAAGTCTGTAAATTAATAATTGCGTTTCTGTTGGAAGCATATCGTGCATGTACGCATTTGATACACAATTGAGAACTGAAAATTATAGCTGTACATGCAGTAGCTTATTAAATATGACCAATAAACCGTTTAACGGTGCCAAGATTAATTCATTGTGTTTATCTGAACTGTTTTATCAGAACACGTGTAGCTGGACATCAACAAGGCATGACGTTTATTTATCTCTAAAGCCATAAAATATTCATTTTTTATCATGTGTTCTAAACAAAGCATATGTTTTGGTTTCGGTAGATTATTGAATTTAATTGACGATGTGATCATATAAAATATAATAAGACTTTACTTTCTATGATAACGGATAAACAATTTAAAATCGGTGAATGATTTCCTTGTTATGTTATGTTTTTTTCACATTCTGTATACATTTTTAATCAGCATAACGTAAGGACGTCAAAGAATGACATTATTTCATAAGGTTTGTACCCGGCGTCGATGACGCTCCACATTCATTTACTATGAAAATACCAGAACTTACGGTTATGTTGCCATATATCTCGTGAGCCACGTTTACGATACAAGCGAGAGTGAATATAGGGCACAATTCAAGCGAGTAATTTATGTTGATAGAGTATGAGCTGAATATTGATGAAGTTTAATTGTATATCTGAGTTACAGTGCAAAAATGTTACATAATAATGATACTAATAATACAGGGTAACGATGTAAGCGAGTGTTGCATGCAGAAGCATAGGTCGAATATGAAACTAACCCTCACTGCAATATACTGATGGAACTTATTCGTTTGTAAAATGTATGTGTTTTGCATTATTGTATGTATTTACTATTTAAGCAATTGATGTTTTTGCAGTGCATCCCACAATTGATTAAACAAGTTTACTGTTTAAAAACCCAGTTTATTATAAAATAATAACATTATTAAGCGACTCATTCACAAACAATATATGTTTTAATAACAGTTTTATGAAAAAGTATAAAAAGCTATATTTAAGAGTCAAACTATACATTTGTGAGTTATGAATCGAAGATCGGGTTGAGTTCTAAGTTAACTTTAAATTTAAAATTACTCTTCCGATTCATAGATAGAATCGTAATAACTCTTAAGACCTGTAATTCGATATTTGGGTTAATTGGAAATGGAATCAGTAAAGAATACAATTCCTATGTGAAAATATGTAGTTTCTATTGCTATTCGCCGAATGCGTTGATCCAACGGCATCACTTCCCTCACTATTTCCAGCTAAAAGCTTTCTTTGATGCGCTGCCGTCCGAGCCAATTACTACAAAACTATAAAAATGCTCGCCAATAATGCAAAACACCCGAGAAAAGCCATAAAAGTAATTAAATCATTAGTTCGGTCAAACCCTACGGTTCGTGAACGCCCATTTTAATCAAGTTTTACATTATGTTCGTATTTACTGAGTGTTATATAATTCCAAGTATGAATATTAAATATAATTAATATTGTTACCAGGGGCTTTTTTTCATTTATATTGAACACTTATTGTCATGAAGGGATATTTTCCAAATTAGGTAAAGTTCTTAGTTTTATTTAACGGACAGCATGATGAACGCAAAATTATTAATGCAAAAAATCGCCACATGTTTACTATACTTTGAAGATGCATTTGTTTTTCACCTGGGACCTTGATACGGCAAAAAGATTTGCTATATTTACATAAAGACACATATGACGTCTGTGGGCAACATAAGTATGTGATACATTATGGACACATGGACGACTGCACTAATTACTGAAATATCTACGTAACACTTGTCGTACCATGATAGGCGTCAGACTAAGGTGGAATATGTGCGAACAAATAAACTTATCGTTCTATAACCAGTTTTAAGTTTTTGTTTTGTTTAGTGAATTCATATATACCTATGCGATTTAGTTTCAATTTATTTTTTAGAGTTATGATTCCATTATCAAGTAAGATTGGAAAATATGCAGGTGTCTTTTAAATCTAATTAAAAATTAGTGCTATTACTAATTTGTGCTAATAAATATTCAAAACCATAAACAGTCCACATGCAACAGTATGTCGATCCATCTTGTTGTTGCATGTCCTTGTTCTTTTTCACCTTTTACCCAAATCCTATCTTGATTTGGATGATGGAAATTGTCACTTTGATTTCGTATTTTTTTTGTTATTTAAAAATCAACACCATTTCAATGCTTTTAGACAACAACGTGAATTATGTGTACCATTACGTAAAAATACCTTAAATATAACATGTTTCTATAAGGGCCCTTCAAAGTTTTTTATAAAAGATACCACAAGTCGGGTGCTTAGTTGTTAAGGAACTAATACTCAGCACTGGCCCATACCTTATAGACTGTATATGCCAATGCGGACCAAAGCTGTAAAATGTATGAACCCTGCTCTGTGAAAAGGGGTTTAGTGCATGTGCGTAAAGTGTCGTTCCAGATAAGCCTATGCAGTTAGCACAGGCTTACCAGGGACAACACTTTCCGCTTTTATTGTATTTTTTTTCATTTAAAGAAAGACTCTGCTTGACGAAAATCCAGTTTACGCGGAATGTGTAGTCTCGCGATATGACGTAAAGTGACATAATTACAAAATGTATTGGTGGGTTTTTATTTAAACTAATGTTCAGAATATTATTTTTAAATAATTAGTAGGTAAACTTGTCAAAGCAACAGAATTGTATCGTTTATAATAAAAAAAAGTATTGTTGTATCTAGTTAAATATTTTTCCATAGCTTGTATTGATATATGGAATATATGCATACTCATATCTATTCATGACTTGTTGAACACAATTATTGCCAATAAGCCAGGGACTATGTTATAGGAGAAACTCATTGCATCACGCATACCTTTGCGCGTTAATTGTTAATGTGGGATAATAATAGAGCGAGCACAAACTTCATAATTCGTTCCATGTTTCGACGATTATATGAATTGTCAATAATAAATATTCAGTTTACCATCTTTTCTTTTATCGCCCTAGCCACGTGCCTTAATGATAAAGATGTTGTTACTACATGGTAATACCGACTAGTAGGAAAGATGAATTTCAAAGAAATGTTAATTCCCTAAATCGAAGCAGTTTCTACGGAAACAGCGGGTTGTAAAACCTCCGTTATGCATGGTCTTTTGCATATTTTATCCAAGCAATATAATGAAAACACTAAATGTAAACGATGTATAAAATATTAAATATTTAATTCACTGGTAGTCTACTCCTGTTAGAAAGCACATTGTCCAAGGGAAAAGAAGGGTTTCTGCTTTCATAGTAATTATCATATGAACTACTGTTAGAAAGGATTAAAGGTCCAGAAAGCTAGGAATCGGTCAATAATCTGTTCGAAATATTTACAGGATAATATGCTGAATATAATGACATGTTTGCTACTTCAACATTGACGTTTTTAAAAAATTGTATCAATGGCATGAAATATTTAATTATTTGATTTTTATGTTATGTAATGCAGTTATTTTACAAGTAATACATTATTATGCGCGCAAGAGTTAACGCCTTTAAGTTTATTGTGTTACTGTTTTCTCCTAGGAAGTTGTTAGAACTGCCATGACTATTGCACTTAAGGAATGTAGCAATTTAATGGTCCGTCGCTTCAGTGATAGATCATTAATCTTCGGTGTTATTTTGACATGACACAAAATAAGTTTTCGTTAAAGGGGCAGGAATAATTTATCGATCTGCCTTTTCTTGTAATGCTTGGTTAACATTCATGTATGATTCGTCAGGATCGCCTCCGTCGGTCTTTCGATGTAATTTGATCTGGATATAGGTTTCCAAACGTTTATCAACATTCAACAAAGACAACAATGCAGAAACCTGTTACATACCATTCCATATTAACATAAATGTAACCTAACCCGAAAAAGTTAAACTGTCAATTTAAAGCAATGTTAAATGTTTCTTGTGGTAATGATTGCCTATGATAAATACAATCTTTGGACAAACCGCTTCTCTTGAAGCACGTGTGGCTGCTCATGAGGCGTCATCTGTTTTCGACAGTTAATACATCTGTTTTCGACAGTTAATAAGCAATAATACGGCTTGTAGTAAACAATAATAATAATAATAATAATACAATCTTTATTTAAAGAAGATAGACCTGTTAAGAAATACATTAGATGAAATTACATTATATGCAATTCATATAATACATTTCTTATTTTCAACAAGGTCTTCTAACATAATACAATTTACAACAAATACATCATATTTCATCTTAAGCAATAAGAACAAAACATAAATAATCATATATTCACTCATCTCTGTTACTTTGACTGTTTAGACGTTGCATTATCCAGTATACAATATGTCTCAGTCATTGTGTGATTATGGTCAAAGGTAGTGACACGGAACTGCAAACTGGTATGGTTTTTTTTGTCTCCACAGACGCTTATGCAAAAATCCGCTAGTTTCAATTGATTGAATTATTTCTAATTATATTAGTCTAATGCGCATATCAGCGATCGATTAGGATTTGTATGGTCTGTCAAATCGTCCTTTATCAGCATCGCCTCATACTGCAGTAGCGTTAATTGTGTCGGTTACCTTAAGTATAAGTATCAACTATACTGTAATTAAATTATTGTTTTGACACGATGGATTTAAATAAAGTTTAAATGGAAATAGCCATTACATTATTGTTCGTGGTAAGAAAGAGAATTTATTTATGTGTTAAAGTGTAAGCTTTATATTGTTGAGTGTATAGAATGAGCACGTTATCTAACCATACTTCCCATGGAGAGGACATAAAAGAGATACGTTTTTATTGTAAGTTCAAAGTTGTTTTAATATATCTTTAAAGGATGACATATGTTTACAAATGTATTATTTGAATTTGGGTACACGTGTGAAGTAAAGCAAAAAGCTTATTCCGCTGCAATTCAATATGCATCATGTTTGCACACTACTAATCGTGAAATCTAATAAAACACGGTCTAGTATTTCACTGAGGAAACAATGCCACTTCGGTCGTACAGAGGTTAAATCATGTTGTACGTGATGCAATATTGCACAGGCAGGCAATCAGTCGAAGAGATCATCTCCAAGCATATCAAATGAACAATCGGCCTTGCATGCTACTTAACGCGTATCTGCATTGTGCCCTTGATCTCTACACACGGAATTTATTAATGACTTAACAATAACAACCAGGTCGCACACCAAGCATATCATTTGCATTGTTTTAGTACACACAATTATTATATGGAAGAAGTCTGTGCAATAAAAAAGGTAAACGTACAGTATGTGAGCGTTGTTCTATACGCCCATTATCTAGGAGATTGAAATCTTCCTGTAAAAGGACTGTCCCGAATAAACGAGTCGAATAATATTTCTGGTTATGAATTATGGTTCTTGAAAAAAACAGTGTTCATTCATAATTAGGCCACGTTTATTTATTTACATACCTAAGTATTTATGCTAAATACCCATTGAAACAAACAGTTCTCTCACCTTGAAAAACGAATGTACAATTACCGAAACAGCACATTTTTCAGCATAATCTTGTTGAAGATAATACCTTTTGCTCTTCTTTCTACGATACATAAGCTTATCTGAGTGGAGAGTTTCAGATCATATCATAAGTGTATTTCCAACAAGTAAGTGTTCAAAAACGAGCGTTAATTGCACGTCACTAGCCGACAACGGTTCAGTGGTTTGTTTAATTGCATTCAAACATCTTTTTAATGATTTCATACGCACTCAATGACTTCAAGTAGAGAATCTTAAAGAGTTCAGCACAAAAATCCTCGGGCATTAAATCGACATAATGGCGGCTACCGCGTCTCGTTCTTGTCTTCCGCACGTGCACACTGGTTCTAGAATGACCGAGTTCATTAACAGAGGGCGTCTGGGAGCCGTCATATGAAATTGCCATGCGAGGAAAGTACACTCGGCAATGTGCGATGATGTTTGTGTGTATTAACATTGTGTGGTTGATAAGAATGTTAGTGCTTATAACAAACCGAAGAAAATACATTTGTCTAAATGTAGTAATGCTCAAACGTTAAGTAATATTGTATATTCTTTGTCAGGTGGTCAAAGGTTGTCTGTGTGTATGATGCTGTGATACTCAATAAAAGTTGAAAGCTGAAAGGTTATGTTTGGTTCTGTTTCTCAATGTAATTAACATGTATTACTTTGTTTAATCAACATAAAAGTTATTCTCTCTGTAAATACCGTACGTATTGGTGGTCCATTTGAGCATTTATCGTCTTGGGTATTTATCTGTTATAAATATATCTTATAACACGTAAGTATAAACTAGAAATGTTAATAATTAATCCGTGTAACTCACAGGCGCGGATATATCGGGAAGCGGACAACTACGACGAGCGAGGCCTGGTATTATAATGCGCANCGTTGTAGTTGTCCGCTTCCCGGATATATCAGCCGCTTTGCAAATTGTGTTTCAAACTGGAATGGTTCTTTAAGTTAATGGCCCACGTGGTGTTTTTGCAAAGATAATAACAAAACCACTAGTAAATATCTATATTATTTAATGATAAACAAATGCGTGTTAAACTTTTGTTTATACGCCACTTATGTTTCATAGCAACTGAAAATGTTTGTTGTATTTCGTGTTTTGTTTTTGATGGCGGTTAATGTTTTTTAGTATCCGTAAAACAAGTCATTTTGTAAGGTAATTACAATAGGTGGGCATATAGTGATCGCACTGTCCGTCTGTCCGTCCGTCTGTCCGTCCGTATGTCTGTCTTTCTGAAATTCCGTCACACTTTGCGTTTAGGTTTCGAAAAAAAAAATCAAAGCGGCGCAGTAGGGGTTTTTGTGTTTCTGACAATTACATCTCTTGTTTGTATTATTGTTTTCAATAATTCAAATTGTAAGTGTTAGCAACGGATGATTAGACATAATCGTTATCGTCAGACGTGAAGTATTGGGAGACAAAAATAGATAATTATCGAGAAAACACAGCAATTCGTCCAAGCAAAACGAGCAAAAACCGCGAACTATGAAAACTGTTTTGTTTGATATGTAATGTAAGACACCTATCTTTTCGCTCAGAATCAGTCACATGATCACCTCACCATCTGCGAGTTGGATCTTCTTTTAGGGTTGGATTCAGTTTTATTTATCCAAAGTTATGTATAGGTATTTAATTTCAATTGAGTATCGCAGGTGCTTCATTCCAATATGACGATTTCTTCCAATGTTGTCCAATGTTCATATGATTCTTAACCCAAGGTGCAGTTCATCCCAATACACCTGTGCTACGCATATCAAACAAAGAACGATGTTCGTATAAATGTATTTCCCTATGATGCATTTTCACGAACACTACCTACTTTTGTATCATACAAAAAGAACGAAGCTCATGTATTTTTTCTATGTTGTACTTCCCGGGACAGTGGCTTCGCTGGATGTACAACGTACAACAGACTTAACAGACATGATTTGTATTGATAGTTCCAATGCTGTGACCTTAGCTTGAATCATTTCATGATAAGCGCTGTGCTGTTTGTACTTTCGTGTATTGTATCGGTAATCGGTATGTGTTGTCCTGTATTGAATAGGCAAATGGTATGGGGTGTCCTGTAGTGTTAAGGCATTTTGTCATTTTATGTCCTGTACTGTACAGGTAATTGCAATGTTTTGTCCTGTATTGTAAAGGCAATTGGTATGTGTCGTCTTTATTTTAAATGCAATTTTCGTGTATTGTGTAGGCATTTTGTCATGTGTTGTCCTGTATTGTACAGCTAATTGCAATATATTGTCCTGTATTAAATAGGCAATTGGTATGGTAATCCTGTACTGTATAGTCTGTATTGCTATGCCGCTTGCTTTAAATAAAACAAATGGCCGAGGGTTAATCAAGTGTCTCTACGGATAATGTTTCGAACGTTTCGTTGGTCCTATAATTATGTCTTTGTGAATATTGTTATTAAGCCAAAATAAATAAATGTACTTATCCTTGATCTCTGTGTTGAATGCGAGCATTTGTTATGGATGTCTGTTAACCTGTTTCAAATTTAGCATCTAGCGGATTTTGATAATATGCCATTTTGGTAAACCATGTTTCCACAATATACTTATTTTATCAAATAAACAGTCATAAATCACAACCATAAAAACAAGTTTTGTGAATTTTTAAAAACATTTCAGCAATGGTGCTTCTCTATAAGATTGATAAATATATTAATAACAAACAAGATACTTTTTTAACACAGTATTTACATCTAAAAAAATCCTTCAATGTGTGTTTTCTTTTTCTTAAACTGTTATTATTGATACATATTCGTAAACATCGTTAATTTATTAACTAATCGATATTATACAGGACTTTTGTATTATTTTAATTTTATTAACTTTTACTCATACGGGTCTAAGTTAATGGTTTATTCCACGTATAACAACAATCCGGTTAGGTCAGTCTGTGAACCCGACCAAATAATTGCCTCTTATATGTGTGGTAACTTGGAAACCAAGACACTAGGTACTTCGTTTCGTTAATTGTATTGGCATAAACATACTCGAATAATATTCCGGCGAAAATACGAGTCCCATGTTGAAACGTTAAAACTTGTTTTATTAGGAGAGCGGGCAACATGAGGTGATTTAGGCAATTTTTGGAAAATGAAAGAGTCTTAATTCAGAAGTATATCAATTATCAATAAGTTGCCAGTTTGGTTTTGCAGCTTCATGGACACATTACATCACAAATACTTTATGATGCTCGATTGTGGCGCCGGTGTTTGTATACACCCAAAGGCCACATAGGAGAGGAACTGAGTGCACAAACATACTTGAATATACTTGGTCGCTATTTGATGTTGGACACAATTATTGCACTCACTTTTCTCGTTCGAATACATGCATTACAGACAGAGTTGAGGATCCATAAGATGATAATCAGTTGCATTTTTTGAAAAAAAAGCTCTCAACGAGTGATGGTTGAGATTGATTTACTTAATGAAAATGTTTTCAGACATTTTATGCTGTATGTCCTAGAAGCCGATTTTTAATTGATTTTACATACGAAATCATGTTTGCCATTGGGTAAGTATTAACTTTGAGAGTTTACGTGTGTTTGTATTTCAAGGTGTGGGCTGTTCAATCGTTGATTGTACAATGGTTGATGCACAGCATGTACGTACAATATATAAGAAATAGGATCACCTCGGCCCCTTTGATTCCTGGCAGAACAAATTATGTATGCACCTCATCATTCGGATTCGCATTATTGAAAATGTGTGTCTAAATAGCTGGTCATTATGTCATAGGGCAGTCAGTGGGATTTATACGTGTTACGATGTAACTATATTCTTCTATTTAGTTAATTTCCCGTTTTTTATTAATGAAATAAATTTTTCGACTGGTAAAATATCTGTATAGCGCAATAACTTTCTGCACATCTAAGTTATTCACATACTTTTGCAAAATGTTCTTTTTGCAAAGTCTGGATATCTATAACTGTTCAGTTTAATTTCACGTTAAAAACAAAAAAACGCACCATGGTGTTCTTTATAATAAAAAAGTAAAAACTAAGTTCTGAATTTCTGTTCTTAGTGTATGAAATTATAATTTGATTGCATGTGTATGAACATTCCATGCGTTATCTCATCTATGGTAATATCATGTTTTATGCTTCACGCAAATTGCATATTTTGTATAAGCTTGTGGATATATATATTGTACTATTGTTCTCCAAAATAACGATTTGTTATGATGAGCTATGTTATTTTTAGTATTATAATGCAGAAAGAATCGTATTTTTATATTTCTATTTATTTAAGATAACGATTTTTTTTAATTGCATACGTGTGGGGTTTAGAAATGCATCATGCACATTTAAGTAGCGGGCTAGTGTTTCCATCAGACACAATTAATGATTTCTCTCGCAGCGATTCGTTTGATGAAAATTTAATTAAGAATACATTTTATGTATACAGCGTTATTAATATGTATTCAATTTCAAGTAAGCCTCGTGCAGGTGTTTCATTCCAATATTCGTAGAATATTATAATTCTAAATAAACTATATGTGTAAAGGTCTGTGCTAAACTATTCGAAACTGATGTTAAAGATGTTCACTTTATTCATCATTAAAGAGACTTACTTACCGATTTTTTTTTTAGTCTGGGGAATGTTTATAAACAATATGTTTATAAACAATTGTGGTAAAGCCCTTGATTTTTTATTCCTACGCATAAGAACTCGATATCTATATCGCCAAATAAGGTCTAGTTGAATTTTACAATGTATAACTGCATGTAATTTACAAAGTAATAATAAAACATAAGGGCCTCAGAAGACTATGAAAAAAAATGCATAAGAAGTAGTCAACCAAAACTATAGATTTCAGTGCGTATGCTGCTTAAATAACCATCATAAGTGCTCAGGACATGAATAATAGTCAATCTACAACTATACCTCGAACTAATTGCAAAAGAATTAATATTGGCCTCTAACGATAGCTTACCTATGTAATATGAACTATGCAAAAGTTGCAACTTGAGAACGTTGGGCTAAATTAGATATAAGCAGTTATATTTGGTGAATATCGGGTAAAAAATACCCAACAATTAATGGCACTTAGCTTACACCGCAGACAGAACTCTTCAACCTCCGTTATAGTTTGCACGCGCCACCAATGTAAACTAAAGATGTGAGCAAATACTGCGATACGTTATTTCGATAATATCTCAGAAAGATGTCAGAAAAACGGACAAGTGAGTAATATTTGCACATTTTCCATTGATTAAACACTATAGTTCGTGCTTTATCAACATTATTTGCCTAAAATCGCAGATATACGTTCAATGACATTGACCTTTTTCGCCGATATTGATTTTATGACAAAGATATAAACCCATATTTAAAATGAATCTTGCTTGCATATAGTATAACAGGAAACGTTTGTAGTATTTAAAAAAATAAAAATGCAAGGTAAACTGTGTTTTATTAAAGAAAATATGTTCGCTTAAATCAATGACGTCACACGGATTTTTTTTTCAGCAAAAAAAGTACGGAAGCGTCGAAGTACCATAATGTACATAAAATAACGATTATTTAGTATAAATATGTTGTTTTGTTTTTGCTTCATTTATTCATTCTGTGTTAATTTATCCTTTACAGGTAGATGGCATTCCTGGTCCGTGTGTGTTTTCATTGCTCTTCAAGTCATAGATTTCTAAATCAAAGGAAATACAAGTGAGTTATTAAAAACAGTTTTGGTGATTTAATTTATTTTTACCCTGCAGAAAATTGTATTCGCCAAGTACCATACAACATTTGAAAACATTATGTCGATAGGGGACACTTAAGAACATAATGTTATATGAGAATTTGGTGATTATCACAAATTTCTTCATTATTGAGCAAAAAATATTGCTGCAACCTAAAGAATTTCGTTGACAATTGAAACACGTGTAAATATGTGGATATGTGTACAAACTGCTTTTAGATGAATCTGTTATAAAACAAATACATAATTTACATTTCAGATGGAGATTCCCAATTGCGCTATATTTGTGACCTGCCTTTGGATGGAGCATCAACTGTAAAACT
>VMBQ01001964.1:77520-99003 GCA_007657795.1 Dreissena rostriformis
CGGGTACGTCAAACCTGTGAATACGACGTAATAATTACCTTCTATATGTTTGGTAACTTGGCAACCAAGACACAAGGTATTTGGTTTCATTAATTTTATTGGCATTTAAATTATCGAATAATACACCGAGGATAAAGATGCTGGATGGATGTTGTTTTCAACAATGAATTAGATTAACGTTACGTTTAGAGAAACACTAGCATTTATTGCTACGCAAACGTTGCACGAAACCGTAGGCCTGTCGTGATCCATTTGTTTAAAAGCATTTGAAAAGTGATTAGCAAATAGTGTTTATGTTTAATTGGCCTTGACCAAGTTATGTGCACAGCCATGTATGAAGGCTTTCATTTTGTCTGAATGCGTTTCGGGACAAACATATTTTACTTTAAATTCATTAACAGCTTTTGTATTCGATAATGATCTACTGAAATCTTAAGATATGTGAATATATTACATTTATAATCTAGATTCCATGAATAAATAGCAAAGGTACTAATGCTTCTTAAAGGTACAAATAGTTGTTTTTAAATATGTGGCTGGGGCAGATGTATTTAACTTCTAGAAACTTGTACGTAATATGTGTTGAACATTATTGACAAACTGCAAACGTACGATCATGATACTTGAATGAGATATAGTTGTTGATAAAAGAATATAATACACATGCAGAAAATACACCGTGTTATTCGTTCCATATATGTGTGGTTGTATATTTTACTTTGATTAAAACTATCTGATTGAGAGAGTGGACAAAGTTTATTCTGCAAATGTTGGATAATTCAAGGGCAATAATTCACAAGTGCTTCAGGCGATCTGGCTGGATGTCGAATTTGATCGATATTTTTTTAATTGAAAATGAACCAAGTCGTTATTTCAGAATGTCTATATTCATAAGTTCAACATATGTTTCATATCGGCCATAATGTTTAGCCACAGTGTTATGCATGTAAGATATATGGGCTTTGATTTTCTTCATACATACAAACCGTGTTTAAGAGAAAGGTTGAGCTTTACACCTGCGAACAGGACCAATTACCTGTAATAGGTTTCGTAGCTTGGAAGGTTTCCGAGAATCGAGTTATTTGGTTTCTTTTATTCCATTGGCATAAACACAAAAACAATTATGCTTCGGCGATGAAAGCGATTCTGGGTGGATGCATTTTGATACCGAAATATGATTTATGATTCAGTTGGATCATACAGCAAAATTTAAAAACCTTTACTTTTAAACATTTTACATTTAGCTGTTAACGTGATTGAAGAAATAAAGTAACAAATCTAGTAAAATATTAATTGTTTTATTTTTTTACATGTATGCATTAGCCGAATTTGATATTCCTTTGATGTGTAAGACAAACATTAATACCCATCGTGGGAGTAATAAAAATAAATAAGGTAATCTATATATTTTATTTCTGTCGTTTATATTTATAATTGAGAAAGGATATGATTTGATAAACATGAATCTGAGTTAGACGAGTATTTGCATGACACTAACATGTACATAAATTACCAAGTCTTCTTTGGTTAATTTACATACATTTTAGGTCAAAGGGTGCTTTAGATATCGAGCGAACACGAATGGTGTACGGAGAGACCAACCGACCTACCAACGGACATGTGCACAGTCATACACCCCCGCTTCACCGAAGGGGGCATAACTATATTCAGTATGAAGCCATTAAGCTTAAATCGCTGAATTTACATTCTTTTAGTGAGCTATCAATAAGAATGCGATTGTAAATAAATGTTATGGGCGTATTGGCATGAAAGGCACAACAATGCCATGTCATGAAATTGAAAGCAATGACACTCCTTATATACATGTACTCCATCGTTGAACAGTTTTATATCAGCCTTCTATTTGCCCCTTCCTCATTTTATTTATGTTGGTCTCATTGCGTGTTTGTATTTGACGCTGAGTTGTATATGCTTTAGTCATAAATGAACGTTCTGTTCTGTTCTGAAATTACGACAATAGAGAAGCCAAAGAAGCAACACGATCATAGACAAGTACAGACACTATCAAATGTTAAACCAGTTTTCAATAAAGAGTGCCTCATTTTCTCACAAATATCAAATAGATTTAATAGGCTTTTCCCAAAACTAGATAATTTCCCTTGCGTAACCACGAGTGATGCACTCTGTTCACTTCAGGTAACTTTGATTGATTATTAGGCGTATATTTATGTACTGAAATACCAAGTTTATACCAATAAACATGTGAGCAGGCATACCACATGTATGCATTCGAGTCTTTAAATTAGTTGATGTCGTAAAACGAACTTATCAAAGCCGTTCTCATTTAATTAAACACTACCTAACATGAGTGTGTGTTCTGAATATAAACTTTGCATTAACTTGAATATATAGACATGCATTTCCGTGTTGATTACCATGACAAAAATGCCAACTTTTTTTTGGATTATATTAATCTTGCCTGTGTAAAACTTTTATTTTTAACATCACATAATGTACTAGATACTACTTAAATTGTGTTAAGAGTTTTGCTTTACAATAATACGAATTTTTATTATTTTATTCACGAATCAATATTCCATATCGTAAAAAATAATTATATTATAAGATTATATACAAGATGTTAGAGGGTGAAACAACTAGTAGCCCCAAATTTAACAATAACAGTTTGTTTAATCTTCTTATATCTGAGAAAGAAAGTGAGGAGGGTTAGTTATCACCTCATGCTGATCCAAATCGTTATCTGCATTAACACAGTACACCGGATGAGCGACTTTGTTCTTAACGCATGTTGGCAAGATCCTGTGGTTTGTGACTAATGTTTAACATATCATTAACAAAAAGGTTGTCATATTTTTTGTTCAGAAGCATAGTCGCATACTTTAAGATGTTGAATATGCTAACTTATACATTTAATTGACATATAAACGCATGCTTATTGAAATAAATACATAACAAATAAATATTGATAATATAAGTCATTTTAAAACTGTTGAGTGTGATATAGCTTGTTAGGCGTATATATAAGCGTCTGTATGTTTACAGTTCACTGGTTTTTCGTTTTCTGTCAAAAAATGCCGAACTTTTCGGAGCTTTCCGTGCGTGCGAATTAACGTTTACTGAAATATTTCTGTGGATAATCGTCAAATCGGGCGTTCAAAATATAAATAAACAATTCCAAATAAGTATTTTTTTTTTATTTTATTTTTTATTTTTTTTTGCTTAAAAATATTGTGTTATTATCAACAGTGATTTCATACTTTGAATAGTGTGAAACAGAGCCATAGTTCGTTTTTGAAACAAGCATTATCACAAATTTCGGAAAACATACAGTTTCTGAAATGTTATCTTAATCTCAGAATGACTAGCTATGAAAAAAAATCGGACATTGTTCGTGAACTGTAGTTAATAACGTGTTCACAATGCATATATGCGGTATAATTTATATATATACATGCAACATTTTGGATACCATGATCACAAGTACGTCCAATGTGTTTTCTTCGTGACTTGTTGAACATAATTATTGCCAATTAGCCAGGGAATATGTTATAGGAGAATCACATTCCATCACGCATACATTTGCGCGTTAATTGTTAATGTGGGAGAATAATAGAGTGAGCTCAAACTTCATAATTCGTTCCATGTGTCGACGATTATATTAATTGTCAATAATAAATATTCAGCTTACCATCTCTTCTTTTATCGCACGCTTCCACGTGCCTTTATGATAAAGATGATGTTACTACATTGTAATACCGACCAGTAGGATACTTGAATTTGAAAGAAATGTTAATTCCCAAATCGGTGCAGTTTCTTTGGAAACAGCGGGTAGCAACAGCTTCGTATTGCATGGTCTTTTGTACGGAATACCATGAGGGCCATCGTGGTTACACATTAAAACCCAGAGGGTGACAATGCGATAGTGCGATAGTGCGATAGTACGATGGGGACAATGCGATAGTACGATGGCGATAATGCGATAGTACGATGGCGACAATGCGACAACGCGATAGTACGATGGCGACAATGCGATAGTCATCATACTGTCGTCATCGTATTATCGCATTGTCGCCATCGTACTGTCGTCATCGTATTGTCGCACTGTCGCATTGTCGTCATCGCACTGTCGCATTGTCGCCATCGTACTATCGCACTGTCGCCATCGTATTGTCGCACTGTCGTCATCGTATTATCGCACTATCGCATTGTCGCATTGTCGCCATCGTACTGTCGCATTGTCGACTATCGCCTTCCGGTACACAAACTATTCTTATTGCAGAAACAAAATAGATGACTTTATAAAGATGTACTTTGAAAGAGGTTACAGTTATAATGAAATCAAATTCTTATTAAGTTATAGAATGGGTATTGATGTAAGGTATGCCGAACTGTAAAGTATTTTAAAAAGTGGCTCACTCTAGGAAAAAATACGATGTGCGCATGTATACCGGAAGGCGATAGACGACAATGCGACAGAACGATGAAGACAATGCAACAGTGCGATAATACGATGGCGACAGTGCGATAGTACGATAGCGACAATGCGATAATACGATGACGACAGTACGATAACGCGATAGTAAGATGGCGAAAATGCGATGATACGATGGCCACAGTACGATATGACTATCGCATTGTCGCCATCGTACTATCGCGTTGTCGTTCTGTCGTCATCGTATTATCGCATTGTCGCCATCGTTCTATCGCACTGTCGCCATCGTATTATGTCGCACAGTCGCATTGTCGTCATCGTACTGTCGCATTGTCGCCATCGTACTATCGCATTGTCGCCATCGTACTATCGCATTGTCGCCTTCGTACTTTCGCACTATCGCATTGTCGCCCTCTGGATTTTAATGTGTAACCAAGATGGCCCTATCGGTATTCCGTACTTTTGCATATTATATCAAAGCGCTATAACAAACAAAACGCTCAAAGTAACGATCAGAAAAAGATTTCACGTTAAATTCATAGGAGGTTGTCTCTGGCTAGAAAATATATTGTCCAAGGTAAATGAAGGCTTTCTGCAGTTCAAAGTATTGATCATATGGACTTATGTTAGAACAGGTTAAAGGTCCAGAAAGCTATGAATATGTCAATTATGGTAAAAATATTGGATATGTTTGCCAAACCTTATGTCGTTTTTTTTCCAAATGGTATCGTTTGCATGTCATAGTGTATTGTATTTGTTATGTTATGTTATGTTATACAATTAGTGAACTACTGTTAAATAATCATGCGCGCAAGAGTGAACGCCTGTAAGTTTGTTGTGTAACGTGTTTGTCCGCAGTCGGCCAATTCCCATGTCATCCCCGTTTCGATGTGAATCTGTTAACACTGTTAACTAACAGGAAGTTATTAGAACTTCCATGACTATTTCATTGAAGGAATAAGCAATTTAATGGTCCGTCTCTTTCGTAAAATGTCATTCATCTTCAAGGTTATTTTGACAGGACACAAAATGGAAACCCTCGCAAAAGGTTTTGTTAAACCGGCAGCAATAATTTACTGATCTGACTTTTCGTGTAATGCTTGGTTTAACTTGATGTATGATTCGTCAGGAGCGCCACTTTCGATGACATTTTATTTGGATATAGGTTCCCAAACGTTTATCAACATTCAACAAAAAAATGAAGAAAACTTATATTGATACTATTCCATATTGAGATAAATTTAAAACATTTAAACAATTAAACGGTCTCTGAAAAGCAGTGTTAAAATGCATCTTGTGGTAGTTATTGCCTGTGATAAAAACAATATCTGAACAATCTCTTAAACCATGTGTTCATGTCGCATATGCCCATGAGGTGTCATCGATTTACGAAGTTAATTAGCATTAATACGGCTTTTAGTAAATCATTCATCAATGTCACTTTTACTGTTTAAATAAATCCATTATCAATTATACAATTTGCCTCGGTCATTGTGTGATTATGCTCAAATATTTGACGCGGAACTGCAAACTGGTATGTTTCAGTTTTTCTTCCACGGACGCTCAAGTGCCCCGCCCTCCAACGGTCATTACAATGCAAACCCGCAATTTTCAATTAATTATATTATTTCTTATGTATATCAGTTATTTATGTGTTAGAGTGTAAGCTTTATATATTGAGTTTATTGAAGGCACACGTAATATTACCATACTTTCCATTAATATAACAGAAAATTCATTTATCGTTAAAGGGGTAAATATGTTTACAAATGTATTATTTGTATTTGGATACACGAGTGAAGTAAAGCTAAAAGCTTATTCCGTTGCAATTCAATATGCATTATGTTTGCACACTACTGATCGTGAAATCTAATAAAACACGGTCTAGTATTTCACTGAGGAAACAATGTAACTTCGGTCGTACAGATGTTAAATCATGTTGCACGTGATGCAATATTGCAGAGGCCGGCACTTAGTCGAAGACATCATCTCCAAGCATATCAAATGAACGATTGGCCTTGCATGCTATGTAACGCGTATCCGCCATTGATCTTAACTCTCGAATTTTATGAATGACTTAACAAATCACAACCAGGTCGCACACAAAGCATATCAGTTGCATTGTTTCAGTACACACAATTATTACATGGAACAATACTGTGCATAAAAAGAGTATACGTACATTATATGAGCGTTGCTCTCTACGCCCATTATCTTGGCGATTGTTATCTACATGTGAAACGACTGTCCCGAATAAACGAGTCCAATAATATTTCTGGATAAGAATATTTGCTCTTCAAAGAAACAGTGGTCATGTATTCATTGTTTTAACTTCGCTAGTATTATATTTAAATACTCATTGATAAAAACACCTTGAAAGACTTATGTACAATTACCAAAACATCATTTTTCAAATATTTAATTACATTTCTGAATAAGCACTGTAATAAACATTATTAGAAATAACTTCAAATTGCGCCATGCGTGGTACACGAGTTTATGCATGTTGAATCATTATTTTATTATATTATTCGCAATAGTGGAAGTAGTATTACTACGTTTAAACGCGTACGCATGTATACATTATGTTAAAAAGTATGTAAGTAAGTAGATGGATTTTGACTATATGCTGTTACTTTTGAACGAGGTTTAAAAAGATTAAAGCATGAAACGTGCAGTACGAGTAGTAAATCGAATCCATTCCACGTTATAAATTTATCGCAGTGGTATTCTGTTTTCTCCTCTGAAGGTCTTAGCAAGGATGTTACTGATTTCAAGTATTGTAAAGAACACCAATAAAACAGGCGGTTTATATCCCCACCGTGTAGTGATTTATTGATACACCCGTCAAATTATACAAAATATTCTTTTCAAATCAGATTCGTAAGAGACGAATTAGAAAATCCATGTTTACGAGGTTTGCTTCTGTTTATTTCCAAATTAATTACCATGTTTACCTTCACACTGTGTGCCCACCCTTTCATGTAGAATCCTTGGGAAAATTAAAAGAAAAACTGAACGAAGAGCAATGCACATGTTAATGTTTCGAATGTTTCTCCTAGTACAGCACAAATCGGAAAGAGATTCACCAATGCTGAAACATTTGCTTGCAAGCTTTTATGCTTTCAGAATTATTAAAATGTCAGCCAAATATATCAGACGTATTCGCGGATTTGAAGGTCGTCAACACGAGAACACGCTAGAACGACAAAAAGGGCAAACATAACATAACATATCTTTATTCTGGCATAACATAGCACAATGCATACTAATAGCCAACAATATAATTATAGCGTGAAAAATGAAAGGAACATGAAATATTACAAACATTAATCTGAAAAGGATTAACATAGATGTGAGTGCCGTGCAAGCAAACTTTGCATAGTACATATTATATTTATTTCCAACAATAACAACAAACATGTATTTCCATGTAGGTGACTTAGAACTTAAAACATTTTCACATTATGTATTCGTGTGTGAAATAATATACTATAAACATTACTCTGAAAAGGATTAACAGAGATGTAAGTGCAAAAAGGGCAAACAATATCATAATTGTCGTATTGGCGCCCTTTTTGTCGTTCTAGCGGGTATATTTGACGATCTTTTGTGTTAGCGGGTTTGCAAGTTGCGAACACGGCAACATTCTAGAAAAACAAATATAACTGCCAGAATGACATAAAAGGCAACAAATGACATCATGGTGTAAGCAACAAATGACATCATGGTGTTACTTGCGATATTTTTCATCGGCGCCCATTTCGTCATTCTAGTATATTTGTCGTTCTTTCATGTTGGTGTGATTGCGACCTTCTTCAAACCCGCCAACACGCCAGAACGATATAGCAAAAATCAGCCACCATAGTAAAAGCTATAGTAAAAATCTTGCGAGTTTGCTATAATACTTTATTCTGCCAGAATATGCTGCTATTTTCCAAATATAAAAAGACATCGAACATTCACTCAGCATATTACGGCGGGCCTTACTTTGGTGCACGTAGGTCGATGAAAATATTCCGTATAATGCACTTGCTTCATATGTCGAAAATGTGCAAAAAACATTATTTCTACACATGTTGCTCACTAAGCGCACAAATAAACTTTGGTACTACTGATGTTGCATTAAATTGCGTTTGCGTTATGGTAGAATGCTCTTCTGTTCTCATTAAACATATGTTCAATGTATTTTTTCTATAATTTATATTTTACAAGTTTGTCGTGATTATGTTGCTCGTGTTGTTAGGTTCCTAGGCATTTGACCGCCAAAACAGTTGCTTTGACTATTTTGACAGAAGCTACCCTTGACATATTTTTTACTTGACAATAAATGTAGACAAATCAACAACAAAATAACACATTGTTCCTTTTACTTGTGCTTGTTTATTATTAATAGCACGTACATTACAAGTTATTGATATTAACTCTACGACAGAAACATGCACCGCAAATACGAGTATATGGGTAATCGTGCGCACAGAACTGCACCGACTGTTGTGAAATCAATTATAACTCATAATAAAGTTCTGGTCATGAGAATGACTTCCTTTT
Organism: Dreissena rostriformis; assembly: GCA_007657795.1. NCBI lineage: Eukaryota > Metazoa > Mollusca > Bivalvia > Myida > Dreissenidae > Dreissena > Dreissena rostriformis. The sequence continues at coordinate 86,486 of VMBQ01001964.1, forward strand.
GCAGATTACTTCATCACATGTCTAATGGTTATGGTGGTTCGCCTTCTGCTGACATGTCATTACTGCAATCATAACACAAACATCCATCCTATGTATGTGATGTTTGACTACGTAGACGGCTGCAAAGTCCATTGGCAGTAGTTGTATGCCATGTCATCAGATGAGATTGTGAATTGATGCATTGTTACATTAAAGGAAATACTTGACTTGTGCGTTTAGTTCACTGTACTACATGTATCAATTAAATTTTAGTTCGCAATTGCTCAAAATTATTTGATACATGCACGGATGTCCGTTAAACATAAAATGACCTACTTTACTCAGAGGGGGTAATCACGTGACAAACAAAATGGCGACGTCCATGCCGAGACATATATTTTTCACCGTTTTATAACCTTCATTTATTTTATATATTTTTAAAATGCCGCTCATTTTCCAGCCATATCATCAAGAAAGTCATGTGCGCTGCTTCGTATTATTATTCGCTCTATATCTCGACTTAACCCGCTGCGAAATTTCTTAGCGGGATGACCTTATAACAGCTCCACTAAGAAAATTCGCACTGAGTAAAGTCGAGATGTAAAAATAAAAAGAATTTTAATACGAAAGAGACTCTTATCACTTTCTGGCAGAAAAGAAAGCGGCATTTAAACAATTAAGACAAGTAATAAAGGGTATAAAACGGCGAAAAATACCTGTCACGGCATGGACATCGCCATCCTGTTTATCACGCGATTACCCGCTCTGTTATGGTTAGGGACAGTCATCCCGAATGCATCGTTTCAAGTTGTTTTAATGATGGAGGTTTCATTGTCAAAAGGTTAAAAAAAGCTATGACGATTGCACTAATTGTAAAAATATAATGACATGTTTGAAATATCCAAAACAAATTCAACAAGACTATTGCCAAGCAATGATGTCCCCTACCGGCTCCACCATTGTCAGATTTGTTTTGATTTTTTTGTATATATTTGTTGCCATAGCAACCAAAATGTTTGACGTAGGAACAAAATGAAATGACGTGCATAATGTCCATATTGCCATCCATCCATGTTTCTAGTTTCATGAAAAAAATATGAAGAACTTTTAAAGTTATCGCAGGATCCAGAAAAGTGTGACGGACTGACTGACTGACTGACTGACTGACACACACACAGAGCGCAAACCATAAGTCCCCTCCGGTGAAACCGGTAGGGGGCAAAAATGTATCGTCGGCATGGCATAGTTAAGCGTGTTATTTTTATTATATGTAATACAGAAAGTGAACAACTGAAAAAAGGATTATGCGCGCAAAAGTGAAAGCCTTTAAGGTTATTTTGTTACTTGTTAATCCTGAGTCAGCCATGCCTGTCCCGTCTCCATGTGTATATTTTAACTAAGAGGAAGTTGTTTGACAATTTCTTTCAAGAAAGTAGCAATTTAATTGGCCACCGTCTTGGTGATGTCATTCATCTAAGGTGTTGATGTCTTTTTTACAAGACACGAAACCCTTGCAAAAGTTACAGTTATAGGGGCAGTAATACTTTACGAAACTGGCATTATTGTATCGCTTTGTTACCACTGATGTGCGATCCGTCACGAGGGCCTCGATAATACATAGGTGATATTTTCCATCACATTAAATGTGGATATATGTTCTCAAACGTTTATCAAGATTCAATTCGCCCAATAGGATATGAGCCTCGCTCTGGGAAAACGGGGCTTTATGGCATGTTCATAAAGTGCCGTCCCAGATGAGCCTGTGCAGTCCGCACAGGCTTATCAATGACGACACCTCCCGCCTGAACTGGATTTTCGCTAAGAAGAATCTTCCTTCAAACGAAAAATAAAATAATATCGGAAAGTATAGTTCCGGATTAGCATGTGCGGGCTGCACAGGCTAATCTGGAATGAAAGTTTACGCACATGCATGTAGCCCAGTTTTCCCAGATAGCGGCTCATATGATATTATGGATACAGTCTTTAACGATTCACGACTGGATCCGAATGATGCTAATAAGCCTCGCTCTGTGAAAATGGGGTGTTATGCATGTGCGTAAAGTGTCGTCCCAGATTATAATGTGCAGCCCGCACATGCTAATCAGGGACGACACTTTTCGTTTTTATTGTATTTTTAGTTTGAAGGAAGACTTTTCTTAATGAAAATCCAGTTAAGGCGGAAAGTGTCGTCCCTGATAAGCCTGTGCATACTTTAGAGGCTAATCTGTGACGACACTGTACGCACATGCATTAAAATCCATTTTCACAGAGCGAGGCTCAATTTATACCCTGAGCGAGTATCGACTTCAGTAGTTATAGAGATCGAACCACATCTCAACCCTTTGCATGCTGGGTAATTTGTCGTCTGCTAAAATGTCGTCTGCTAAATTTCTAAAATTAACATTTTCTTTGATTTTTTTTTCAAAGAATACTATCAGAATAGCAAACAGTTTGGATCCTGATGAGACGCCACGTTCAAAATACTGACATCAATGTAGCATAACCCAAACTGTTCAACTGTCCCTTTACAGCAGTTAAATGCTTCTTCTTGTAATTATAGACTGCTCATCTCAAAGCATGTGCGGTTTTCTTGCATGTGCCAATGAGGTGTCGTCTATTTATGAAAGGTTATTAACAAAACACATGTTTATAGTAAATCATTTGTCAGTGTCAGTTTAACTGTATACATGTATGCATTATTCTTAACGCAATTAATCATGTGAGGCAATCGACTTTGAACTTTATCTCGGGCATTGTGTGATTATGGTCAAAGGTAGTGCGTACATGCAACTGCGTACAGGTTTGTCTTCCACAGACGCTAAAGCTCCCCGTCCTGTTCCGGTCTTCAACTGCCAAAACCGCTAGTTTAAATTAATTAAATCATTTCTAATTGTATCCGTTGGATGCGCCCATCAGGGGTCGATTAGGATTCTAATGGCCTGTCAATACGTCATTCGTCAGCAGCGCCTTATCCTGGAGTAGCGTTAACTGTGTCCGTTACCTTAATTAGAAGTATCACCATTTCGGTAATTGAATTATTGTAACGCGGTTTTGACACGAGGGATTTGAATACGGTTAAATGACAATAGTATTACTTCACCTTTCATGGTTTGAAAATAAGAGTATTTATTAGCCAGAGTGACAGCTTTATTTTGCAGCAATTGTTTCAAAAACACATTATCATAACCATACTTTTTATTGATATGATATAAAGAAAAATAGGTAATCCTTTCGGATTCTCTATTTAAATGTTATTAAAATAAGCGCATACTTTTTGCAAATATGTTAAATTCATATGAGGGTACTCTTATATTATTTTCTTTAAATGTATGTTATATTGCGATATTTGTGTTTGTTTCCTGATGGTACATCCGCGATTTTTTTGGCCCCAAAATTACAGCCTCTTACAGGCTGTTTCACAATGACAAGAACTAAAAAAGCTGTTTCAAACATTAACATTTTTATCAAAAAGATGATAAACTGTTCCAATAAAATCAATTAATGGTTTACCTAGTTTATTGTACAGCGATTTAATTCCGTAGCGCTTTAAAATATAAATTAAAGAAAGCAGTTAAACATGCACTTATAAACTATTGGTATTCTGTTATTTATAATCATTTTAATAATGCTTCTTTTTTCCCAATTTCATGGTTAATCGCGTGTTTTCCCTATCCAAATGGCTCAGGCTGTTACATATAAAGCGAAAAAAAACACTATACACGGACTGGACTCTCTGCGTCAGCAAAACACAGCCGTCATATCGAACTACGTATTACAAAAGGGGTCCGTATAAACATATCTTACGAAATCAAGCGGTTAACAAAGAGAATAACAGGTTACTGTCTGCTCGTTTTGTAATAAACAAGGCGTGGCTTAGAATAAAATAACGGCGAGGCTTGCTGCGCCGTTATTTTATTCGTGCCGAGCCATATATATTACAAAAAGATCAGGCAGTAACCTTTCTTCTGTTTATCATACATACTTATACATCCCCAAATTTAAAGAAATAATGGAAAAAAAGCTACGACTCTGCATTCTTAGCGGGAATTAATATGATTTTTGAAGTTTTACTTGTAAATAATGACGTCATGAGCACTCGCGCTTAATATTTGTAAAATATGTTTTTGCTGCTTTTGTATATTTTTGTGTCTAAAATATATTAAAGCTTGGTATCAATTTGTTTGTTTTGTTGAATCTGATTTTATTTTACTAAAAATGATGACTTTATGGTTCGTTCCGCGTAATATGAATACCTGCAAACATCGACAGCTTCCTGTTGAACTGATGCACAAAACAAATATATCAGGCCACCTTATATCAGGCAGATATCAATAGCGGTATGATGCAATTATATATTTGACCAGCTTCCCTCGTTCTCGCGGTAACACGAGTGGTAAGCAAGTAGAATCTCCGTTGCGCACTGAAATGAAATACCTTTGCACACTACCGTTCATCAATTGAATTACAAACGGTCTAGTATTTCACTTCTAAGGAAACAAAACCACTGCTTCCGAGTTTAACGCGTATTGTTGCAGCATAATCGCGATGCACTCATGCACAAACAAGCAGTCAGTCGGATACACCATCCCCAAGCGTATCAAATGATATGTCGCCCTTGCAAGCCGCGCAAGGCTTATCAGTACTGTGCCCTTGATCTTTCCGCTCGGATTTTATGAATGACTTAACAAATCGCACACAGGTCGCGACCAAAGCATATCAGTTGAATTGTTTTAGTGCAAACAATTATTGTATTGTATAGTACACTGCAATACAAGCAATTATTGTATTGTATAATACACTGCAATACAAGCAATTATTGTATTGTATAATACACTGCAATACAAGCAATTATTGTATTGTATAATACACTGCAATACAAGACAACATGTACATTCTCAAACAATTATTGTATTGTATAATACACTGCAATACAAGACAACATGTACATTCTCAAACAATTATTGTATTGTATAATACACTGCAATACAAGACAACATGTACATTCTCAAACAATTATTGTATTGTATAATACACTGCAATACAAGACAACATGTACATTCTCAAACAATTATTGTATTGTATAATACACTGCAATACAAGACAACATGTACATTCTCAAACAATTATTGTATTGTATAATACACTGCAATACAAGACAACATGTACATTCTCAAACAATTATTGTATTGTATAATACACTGCAATACAAGACAACATGTACATTCTCAAAGCTAGCTGTCTCCCTGAATGATCCAATAGAAGAGGATACTGAAAATCAGGTCAAACTTTTGACCTGTACAATATACATCTTCAAAAACACATTAAAAATACAGTTCACCATGCGAACGTTAAAAGAAAGAGAAACTTTATGTAATATGTTGTTTTGTTTTTTTATTATAGTCTCATCAATGTACACAGTATAACATTACATACATATCACAAATTAAAATACAGTACATTGCCAATCTAAAAGATTTACAAGAGACTTAAAAAACAACATGACATACTCATTTATCTCAATAATGCATAGTGATCCCTAGGTTTCACCTTATATACATATCATACAGGTAAAATCTTAAGTATCCGTGTTAATTGTGTAGCTTAAAGCTGCCTTAAAATGGGTTGTTAAAACACTGAATTTGAATAATTAGGCTAATGCCTTACATTCTCAAAATGGGAGTGAAATAATGAAAAGTGTTTGATCAGATCGTAACACAGTTTGATCAACAAGGTAAATTTACGCAATAGCTAAAACAAGTACATCAGTAAAACAATTTAGCATTTACACTAAAACACTAGGCATAGCTGTTGAACGATATTACTACAAGCTATATACAAAACTAACTAGGCATAGCTGTTAAAAGATACAAAACTACAAGTTATATACAAAACTAACAAAGGGTCAATAGTTATCATTGACTAAGAGTTAATTTTCTTTGATTTAAGACATTATGGCAGGTTTTGGCACACAATATTGCTATGTCTGCATTAGATAATATAAATCCAACTTTACCAACATCAGATAAATTATCAAAATCATTATTAATTCTAGTTGCAGATTGCAGAATTTCTACTCTTAATGCGCTATAAAGAGGACAGTGTAATAATACATTAACCTCATCCTCAACAGTATTCTTACAGTGGAAACAAAGTCTTTGCTCTAATTGTAAACCATTATATCTTTCAAGTTCAATACCTATTGGTGCTGTTCCACTTCTAAATTTTGCAAGGGCACCTCTATAAGATCTATTATAAACAATTCTAACAAACTCTTCTGTTTCAAAATTAGTTTTAAAAGTTTTGTATGTGCGGAGTTTATTACCATCTGTGCCAGTTTGAGAAGAATCTCGATTTACATCACTTTTCCAGTTTTCAACATAGTCATCAAACATTTTTTGCAGCATATTTCTAAGAACAAATTCTTTTGCATAAGGTGTATCAATATTAAAAAATCTGTTTAAATTATACTGTCTGAACTTATGACAAATCTTAAAATTCCAATTTTTGCATCTAGTGTTTGACAATCTATTAGCCCATTTGAAAATATTCTTATTAAGTCTATTGGTATCCATTAAAGTATATCTACACCAACTAGAAAAAAAACAGTTTGCCATAATGAATAAGAAACTGGTTTCCAACCAATATCACCAGAAACGGATATATATACACAAATAGATTTACTACTATATGTAGATACTAAAAGTAATGTTTACACAAGTAAGTATACTAATTTAGTCCTTGAAAATTAACTGTTAAAACCATTTAGAAAAAGTTATGGTAGACAAACACCTGTTCACTTAATTTAGTTACATTTACCTTGCCAAAGTCTTCAGTTTCTATCTAGAAAAAAAAATGACCAGCATGCTAAAGTAGAAGCGAAGAAGATTCAAAGAAACGTGAAATCAATATTTGACAGAAATTACTGCATCAGTCTTAAGAAAGCGGCTTTAAAGAAACAATATCAAACACACAGATGAGGAAAATCATCCCGTTACACTCAGAATAAATTCTCGTTCTTTAATTGATTATTTTACAAAAGAACGAGTTTTATCAAGTCCATTCTATTTTTTATTAAAATAAACTTATAAATTATATAGTTGGATCAAGTGGGCTTATTATATGTTTTATAATGTAGGACACAATATAAAAAACACGTCGGAATTCGTCTTCTATGGCAATCGATTTGCAGCACAATACATACCATTGATTTCTAGAAATGTAATGTACAGCAAATATACCGGTTTGAATATGCAATGGTTGAGCTGATCAAATCTAATTACAAGATAAATCGAACCTTTTGGTATTATATCTTAGTATGTTTCACACTCGAAATTAATTGTATAACTGTTAACTGCAATATTCATGTACGATTGGACTGTTGTTTAGTTTCAGGTTTCAGTCAAGAAAAAGAAGGTTGTAAATTTTCATTTAAATTCTTCGACAAAATATTAACGTTGACATTGGTGACATTGTCAAATACATGACTTCAAACTTCAAAAGTCAAACAATATTTTAACATTTTATACCAACTTAAAATAATCACTGTTATAATCCAAAACGACCATATTTTATTTTGACTTGATAATAATATTTTTACTTGTAGATATTTGTACAAAACAATACTTTTAAAAGCGGATGTATCTGCATTTATTTACAGAGTGTATCTAACCAGTTCTCCATAAATATAATTCTTTACATCATAATTTATTCTTTTGAAAGTCATTAAAGCATATTGAGTGGATTCCGTCTAGAGATTGATAGGGTTGTTAAAAGTTCTCAGTGTATATATTACAAAGTTCTCAAGAACACACAGTGGTATTGATATTAAGCAGAGAGGTAATCACGTGACAAAAAAAAGATGGCGCCGCCCATGCAGAGACAGGTTGTTTTCGCCGTTTTATACCCTTTATTACTTGAATTAATTGTTAAATTGCAGCTATTCAGCCATATCAGCAAGAAAGTGATAAGCGTTTATTTCGTATTAAAAATCGCTTTATATCTCGACTTTACTCGCTGCGAATTTTCATAGTGGATATGCAATTAGGTCACCCCGCTAAGAAATGTCACAGTAATTTCTTCAACAGCCCGAGTGCAATGTACACAACGTTGTCTATTAACCTTGTTTTAAAATGCGTACGTACAATTACATCAACGCAAACTGTTTTTAATATATTTCATTTAATTTTAAGTTGATGGCCTTCTTAGGTTACTTCGATATAAACGCAACTCGGTGTGGAGGTTCATATAATGTCATAAGGCCACACCAAATTGATCTGTTGGTCGTTGGATTTGCCGCACCTGTAACCATAGCGCATGTGTTGTTTTTTTTTTTTTTTAATTTGTGAAAAAAAAACGCAATCTCTCAGAAACGATTTTTACGCTGAATACGAATGCCAAATTTAGTGTTTCGTAACCTTTTTAATCGATAACTGCAGACGCTCAAAAATTCGATCGAGACGACCAGAACAAATTGCTTGCTTTTTCGCTGTCGTGAACGTTGTAACAAATTGCGGTGAAAAGTTGTTGCAGCCAACCCTTATAAATATAAACACATCAGCTACGTTCAGTAACTCAACTTCAGTGACTTATTTGGATGTGTTTGTTCACGTTCGAACATGCAACTTACTATCAGCAGATACCGTTGAAGCATGTTTAATTTCAAACAACATCGGGAAACATGACGTAAGATTTTTTATGCATTTTCTTCATTAAATGGGCATATGGACGGTATTTCCCTTTATGTAGGCAAATTTTTCCTATAGCACAGTTTTAAGTGAACAACAAATAAACATAAAATCATTAAAGGCTGGTTATAAAAGTGTCACAGGGACAATGTTTTATAAGTATTAAAATACATGCTTGACGGAACATGTTTAACAGCTAGGTCCGTGTATTTCAGAAGCATCAAATAAATTCTTTGTAATGTACAAATTTATTTCAGAAAAATACAATAACGTACTAGCCATTGATATGCCCCTTTTAAAATAAGGTAGCGACAATGGATTATACGCATGGCCTTTGTCCGACTGTCTTTTATTATTTGGAAGTATACAAAGGTGAAACTAGCTTTAGACTTGTGTTCTACATTTTAAAGTTTAAGTGCTGAAACCTTATTTTAGTGCATTTTTATTTGAAAAGTATGTAACTCATGGAGATATTATTGCTTTTTTGTACATAGATTCTTTTCTTTGTATAAGAATTGATTTGAATGTAAAATATAGCTGTTTAAACCTGTGTCTCTTGTAAATGCAATATTTTCTATCGAAATGTGATCTTTTTTTATTCTTCGCTCTTCGCTCGCTCGAGAATTTTCCTGTTTTCAGAAAANAACTGTTAGCTAAAGTGCTTATACCAAATAGTACAATTTACAAAATGTGGACAACATTCGTATTAATTAATAATATTACATAACTCATTTTTATTTTTCTGAATGTATTAAAGCTAGTAATTCGTAAGTAATAAAGCATGTGTTTCAATTGAAGGGAAAACACAGTAAATTATATTGTGCGATACTGATCACAAGAAGTAAATTAATAGCATTGTAGCATATATGTGCTGTTTTGTAATTATGAAATATTTATTGTAGAAACACTATCATCATAAGTCGCTCAATGGGGTTTTTGTCCCTTTGTATGGTTTTCTGTGTACTGCACAGGCTAATCTTGGACGACACTTTACGCACGCACGTGATTTAAGCCCGGTTTTCCCAAAACAAGGCTCATTTAAACCAATCAGTTCTAAAAGTGCATAAATGCGTCAATAATGTTTCAGTGTGATGTTACATGTTTGTAGTAGTTATTTGTTTCGTCTATATTTTGGCTGTTTAGAATATTTTATCAAGTTGTATAATAGGTTATTATTGTTATTCGGTTTATAGCGGCTTTTAATATGTCAGTCCACTTTATGATTTTCAGTTACAATACGGGTCGTTCTAAAACATGATTTATGGTCATGGCTTAATTGCTACCCTCCGCTGAAAGGACTGAGGTTCGAGGTATTCAAGGAATAAAAGTGTCAGTTTTTAACGAGTTTAATTTAATTGCAATTCTGGAGAAGCACGTAAATTACATACATCATTTCAAATAGTTATTACAAATTGTTTGATTGTGCTTTATAAGTGTACATATGAAGTATCGCTTCATTAAAAAGTTAGTCGCAAATGTGGAAGTACATGTAGTTTTATTATAGATTACACGCTTACAAGAACATTATGTAAACAATAAGATTGCTTAGTAGGATTTCTAGGACCTGTCGTTAACTTGGATGTTGTACCAAAGCGGTAAAAGTGTATGACTCGTTGTATATCAAATCCATTTCAAGTAATAAAGCCTCGTTCTGACAAATCTGGTCTTAATGTATATTCGTTAAGTCTCGTCCCAGATTAGCCTGTTCAGTCCGCACAGCCTTATCAGGGATGACACTTTCCGCTGTTATGGTAGTTTTCGTTTAAACGAAGTCTCTTCTAAACGAAAATCCAGTCTAGGCGGAAAGTTTCGTCCCTGCTTAGCCTATGCTAAGGCTAATCTGGGACGACACTTTATGCACATACGTTAAGCCTAATTTTCCCAGAACAAAGCTCATGTTAACAATAAACGTACTTAGTAGGATTTCTTGGACCTGACGTTAACTTGGATGTGGTACCAAAGCGGTACAAGTGTATGACTCGTTGTAAATCGAATCCATTTCAGGCTATTGTTCGTTAAAAGGAAGTCTCTTCTAAGCGATAATCAAGTTTAAGCGGAAACTGCCGTCAAAGATTAGACTGTGGGGACTGCACATGCTAATCTTGGACGGAACTTTACGCGCATGGATTATGTCCGATTTTCCTAGAAACGATGCTCAGTAAATCGCAGTCACTATGGTATTCTGTTGATTCCTCTGATGGTCTCTGCAAGGATGTAACTGATTTAAATTATTGTAAGGAACACCAATTAAACACGCGGTTTATATCCCCACCGTGTAGTGATTTATTGACAGAACCGTCAAATTAAATAATAAAGTCTTTCAAATCAGCATCGTAAGAACTGAATTAGCGAAGTCATGTTTACAAGGTCTGCTTCTGTTTATTTCCAAATTAATTACCATGTTTATTCTCGCGCTGTGCGGGTAAAATATCAATTCTTTCATGTAGAATTCATGGAAACATCAAATGGGAACTGAACGAAAGCCAGTGCAGTTGTAAAATGTACCGTATATTTCTCAAACTTAACCCATTTATGCCTAGTGGACTCTCCCATCCTTCTAAATTGGATCAATTTATTTCCAAATAAGGGATGTCTAGTATATTGATTTGTATATTAAGAATATTTCTTACAGAAATTCCTTTAAGCAAACAGCGCAGACCCTGATGAGACGCCGCATCATGCGGCGTCTCATCTGGGTCTACGCTGTTTGCCAAGGCCTTTTTTCTAGACGCTAGTGGTAAGTTGACCGATTATGTACCGCTTGCTTGCAGTTGCGGTTATAAAAGTACGTACTTGCGAACGTACTGAAAACTATGTTATTCTATCATGACATGCGACTAGTTGCCCAAAGAAAAAAATTCACATCTGCTGAATGAAACTAAAAACTCAGATTGAGAAAGAAATAGCTATCAGCAATGATACATTGCATATTTTTGAACAAAAAAAAAAGAATCGAATTAAATGTTCTTCAAGCTTGTCCACTTAAACACTTTTCACTTTACGTAAGCTTATCTTTTCATATATTCCTTTTATTATTGTTTTATTTATTTTTAAATCTTATAACATCATTGATTATATATAACAAAACACTGATAACTGTTGTCACTGATAGAAATGTACCAAGATCTAAAACATTATAAGGCATATTTTCTGTATACTCTGTTAGAACCATTGTCTGCAAATGAAATACATGTACATGTATGTTTACAATATATGCTTTAAAATGAATTAAAAAAATGCACATCGGCAGTCGATTCTTTCGCAACACATTACTTTAATATGATCGACGAAAATAGTCTGTACAATTCACGTGCTTTAAAGCCATGCGTCTAAAATGTGACGATTTTTTTTTCTTGATAGCTTGTACAAAAACACACATTGGTAAATCTGTTACTTTACTGGTTAGTATGCTCCTAAGTTTCGCTTGTTTGCCAAATAGTGGCAATGTATTTTTCGAAATTGATCAATATTTTAAAAGTGCTTCGTATTTGTGCGTCCACATTGTTTTGATCCGACGCGTTGCACGTCTAAATCAGTTTGTATCACCATACTAACCAACGCTTACATGTAAACGATTTCTTATATGATAATAAGCAAATACAGAAAAATTAGTACATTGTACAATATAAGTGCATTAATATTCTCTTTACTAAAAACCATGCACTCCAAATACATGTAAAGAGATAATGGATTATAGTGCGCACAGAACTGCGCCGACTGTTGTGAAATCAATTATAACTCATAATAAAGTTCTGGTCATGAGAATGACTTCCCTTTGCAGATTACTTCATCACATGGCTGATGGTTTTAGTGGGTCGTCTCCCGCCAACTTTTCATTACTGCAATCATTACACA